>PVKP010009261.1:0-69026 GCA_004027715.1 Plecturocebus donacophilus | reverse complement strand
TTACTATGAGGCACTAGTCTTTGCAGAGAAACCTAAAAATTAATTTTCTAAAGCAATATTTTTTTTTCATGTTGATTTTAGTGATCGTACACATTATAGAAAGGTAGTAACTAAATAAATATTATCTTAGTTTAATTGGATTAAAAATTAGAAATGCAAATTCTCTTCTTACTATATCTATAAGCCCTCATCTCTGTTTTTATGGTAATACCCTTTTAATGGTTTAAGCCTATGAAGAAAAAACACTGAAGATTTTTAACTAGCCACTTTGCAGGGGGCAGAAAGGAGCAAAGAAGATTTAGTGGTGAAAAGAGCAAATAAATAGGTGCTCCAAGATTAAAAAGAGGGTAGAAGTGCATGCTGAGCTGTTGAAAGACCTCTCTGTGTTTAAAGAAAAATATTGTTTGGTGCTTTCACCAGTGCATGATCAAAATAAGAGGTACAAATTAGTTCATGGCTGCTGAAGCTACAAAACATCATGCAGAGCGCTGTCTTTGGGAACGTTTTAATGAGGAGAAGAGGTCATCAGAGTGTGACATTGCTTTTCAGAATTCTTCAAGAACAACACAGACTTCCTGTTCCAAATGTGGTAGAGAATAAAACAACCTTAGTAGTAATCGTACAACTTTTGAACCATGTTCCTTGGAAATGCTGTACCGTGCTCATTTTGTAGCTTTAGTTAGCTATCTCAAAGGAAACGCTTCCATATTTTCCATGTGCCCTTATTTCAAAAGTACAGTGAAACGGTGGAGCTTTAACATGGATTATATTTATAAAATAAAGTTTTATTCAGGCTTCTAAAGAGATTTTAATGTTTTCATTGCTCCAGGTGAAATGGTACACGGTGGCTCTGTTCATTAACATTTAGCATCAGTGCAAAAAAATCAAGGATTACCACATACAGCATAAAAGGAGGGATAGGATGACTTTGAAATTAAATTCACTACAATCTTAGTTTTGCCGCATTTCAAAACGTGATTTTAAAATGTATAAGTTGTTAATGACATTCTAGGTCAAATATTCATAGTCCAATATCAAGTCCTACAGAGACTGGCATTATTCAAATGTGCAACATATTTGAGCAGGAGCTGAAGAGGATTTCCTAATTCTTTATAAATAAGACATTTATTTTGGTTTCAAAGGCCAGTATTATAACATTATTTAATACTTTAAGTATAGATTGGTGCATTTATTGCCACTCTACCACAAAGCTACATCATACCACTTGTTTTCCATTAATATGAACATATTTGCAAGGTGTGTATAATTAGAGAAGGTATTTGGGTTCATATACTAATGCAGTTATCAAAAAAAGACAAACGGCTTCTAATTTTTCATATAGTAATGCTCACAATGTTGTTAATCTCAAAGTTTTCATGTATTTTTTTCTTCAAAAATAAATGATTCAAAATTAACCACATGTACTCTTGATGTGTAAAAGTAATAAAAATAAATGAATAAAAATAATGTCAGAGATCCAAAGGGAAGAGTTTGAACTAGAATTTAGATGGAAAACAGGTCCTTTCTGTGCATAGTAATGTTTCTGATAAACTTTTAAGTAAGAGGTGATTCAATTTGTGTACGATGTGTAATTGATTTAGAAGCAGCAATATATAGTACACGTTTTTCCTTCCCTCTTTCTTTTTATTCTTATTTTTTATATCTGACCTGAGAACAGAAGTCAGGCATAGACACCCTGCTTTAAATATGATAAAAGATAAAAGCTGTCATTCTAGTTTCACAGCTTTTCAACTATTTAATCTAAAAGTTTCTGAACTTACACAGATCATTTACTTGACTCAGTCTTTTATAATAATTTTATTTCTTTTAATGTATGCAGCCTTTGTTCTTAAATATTCTTATTCATAAACCAGACACATTTAAGTTGACAACCTTAGCATGTAGAATTTTTCTACAAAGACCTAGTGAGGCAGTTATTTTTAGCTTAAGCTTTTAGTCTGGATTGACTGGCCGGCTATCTCTTGGCTTGGTTTGCCGGCTTTTTCTGTCAGTGATTACACATCAGTAGCTTATGTTGATCTAATTTTCTGTTGTTGCTTTTTTGCATTATTACTGCTCAGGACCTGTTCTCCTCTTTTACCCGCTTAATTAATTCAACAGTATTCTACTTAATAAACATTGCTCTCTAATCTTAAACATGTCTTAGGTATCTAAAAAGCTGCTCTTCATAAAGTTTCAGCATTTACTGCAGTACCATAGGTTAAGCTCTGAAAAATAACACAAGAACATGAGAAGCAAAGAGGTAAATTTTCTTTCAATTATTTTAAAGTACAATTTAGTCAGGAAAGAAAAGGGTATGTTTTTGGGAAATCAACAAGAGTGACATGAAAAGTCTTTAATTTAAATGATCAAATTATGTTTCTCGGAAATCATTTATTGGCAAATAATTTTCCTCCTGCTTTGTGTTTTTTGTTCCTGAGACAGAGTCTTGCTCTGCCACTCACGCTAGAGTACAGGGGCGCAATCTCGGCTCACTACAATGTCCACCTCGTGGGGTTCCTCAGTCCCCTGAGTAGCTGGAACTACAGGCATGTGCCACCATGTCTGACTAATTTTTGTATTCTTAGTAGAGACGCGGTTTCACCTTGTTGACCAGGCTGGTCTCCAACTCCTGGCCTCAAGTCATCTGCCTGCCTCAGCCTCCCAAAGTGCTGGGATTACAGGTGTGAGCCACCATGCCCGGTCAGAAATTTTTCTAATTAAGGAAAGAATTATTTTCATTTGATACATACCAAATGTTGGTAGTTTTGTTACCGAGAATCTAAACATAAGGTACTGTGATGTAAACAAAAATTAAATCACTCTTTGTCACTATAGAACTTTGGAAAATTGACAAAAACTAGAAAGATTATAAGCACCTTAAAAATAGATGATAGCTTTTATTACATACATTTATTTCCTTTTTTAAGTACTGTAATAATGAATTTGTTTTCTAAACTAGTTGTAAAACTATTTTGAAGAAAAGCTTAAAAATTAACGGGACAAAGCTATAAGGTTGACAATGCACTGAAAAGAGGACAGGTAAATGAGATAAAAGACCAAAAACAACACTGGTGAAATTTTTATATGAATATTAATTGAAATATTCACTGTAAACATTCACAACAAAAGTTTATGATACTTTGCCATTTCAGAAAAAGGCTCCTCACTTTTTCCAGCTCATAGTCTATAGCTTGTTTAAAAGTTGTTTTAATGCTATAGTTCTTTCTCAAAGAATGATCCGTGGTTCCCAGATGTCTCCTAAGATCTTTTCAGGAGGCCCACAATGTCAAAATTATTTTCATTTTATTGGTAAAATGTTATTTTCCATTTTCACTGTTTTGATATTTACACTTACTGTGCAAAAGCAATGGTTAATAAAATTGCATGTGTCTTTTTATGAATGAAGACAGTGGCTCCAAACTGCTAGTCAGTCATTATATTCTTTACTGCCATTATACTCAGAGTTAAAGAAAACAATCCCAACTTTAAAGGATTGCCTTTGATGAGGCTGTAAAACTTATTAACTTTATTAGACCTGACCCTTGAGCACATTCAGTTTTTTGAGAGTTATACTTAGCTGATAATATTCTAAGCTTTGATCTTTTTTGCATAGTAAAAAAAATTCAATGTAGACCTGAATACCCAACTACTTTACATGATGCCAAACCCAAGAAGCAGCAATTTGTTCAAATCCTTAAGAAAACATTGAGAAATAGCATTTTTGAACAGTGCTGTATAAACAACACTAAAGGATATGGTTTATGGTTGAGTTAGGGGATTTCCATGAGTAATTTTTATTACATACATTTCTTTGACTCATAGACCAACTTTATGCACTAATTCCTTAAAATGATGCCGTTGGCTTCTCTGCAGTACATCTTATCACCTGCTATGCATGTTTTGCTGATCTAGGGGAAACAGCATACTTTATGATGGAAAAAAAAAAAAAAGGCAACCATTCTGACCTCGCCATCAAATGTGCTTTACAGATTTTTGGAGCATAAAATGAAGCATAATGACCTAATATGATTATAGCAAGAGTAAAACTTCAAAGGAAAATTTTTAGGAGTGCAGAAAGTGGCAACAATAATTAAGTACCTGGATCTTACTATTTATTGTGCCCCCGTGGGAAAAGTTCATCTCAATTCACTTTATATTTAATACGTGTTAACATCTCAAGGGTACTAAATACTGTAAATCATCATTGCAATGGGTACCTTTTAGGGCAGAGGCTAATCTAAATTTTATCGTTGCTTAGCAAACTCTTTATGGGAAGTGGAGATAATGATAAAAACAAGATGGAACAAATACTTGAGGAAAAAAATAATTTTTTTTCCAAGGGCACTCATGTTTGCTAGAAAAAAATATGTTTAACTATAGACAATGAATAGTGGCTAATTAAAACCATTACTTTATTTATTTATTTTTGAAGGCTAAGGCTATGAGGCAGTATTTTGTATCCAATTAGTTAAAAATAATAAAAACATAATATAACACTTGCTTTTATAATATATATAAGGTTACTAAATTAGTAAATGAGAAATCTCTTCTAGATATAAACTTTCATGATATCTTTGTGACTAATATAAAGACCTATGTTATGGATGATAGACTTGTTTGTGAATTTTAGCTGATTTACAGACTAGTCCTAATTAGTGAGTTCCTATTATCTCATAAGGAAGTCTACGGTTACTGGTCTTTGTGCCCTGTTCAAAGGCACGTGGTTTCTACCCTGTCTAAAATATTTATTATTTCCACAAGGGTATGAATGACATTGATGGCATATTGACCCAGTTTACGTGAGATATGAAAACACAGTCACCTCTGTTTTTCAACTATATTGCATATTTAAAAATTATTAATAAATCAAATTACTTTTAAAAATTTGCTGCACATAAGCAATAATATAAATGAGATCTTGAGTCTTAAATGTACCAAATATAATTAGTATTAATACACACTAATGTAGGTTTTATTAAAGTAAACAGAAAGTTCATCTATAATGTCACATAAATTTGTGTGTATACTACCTTTTAGAAAATTTTAACCTAGACAGATTCTTCAAAGGGAATGAAGATGAAGGAATATCTTTGAGAAATATAGTGCAAGCTGAGTGCAGTGGCTTATGCCTATAATCCCAGTACTTTGGGAGGCCCAAATGGGAAAATCACTTGAGCCCAGGAGTTTGAAACCAGCCTGGGCAATATGGTGAAACCCTACCTCTACAAAAATTAAAAAGTTAGCCTGGCATGGTGGCTCATGCCTGTAGTACCAGCTACTTGGGAGGCTGAGGTAGGAGGATTGCTTGAGCTCGGGAGGTTGACGCTGCAGGAGGCTAGGATTGTGCCACTGCACTCCAGCCTGGGCAACAGAGGGAAATTCTGTCCCCACCACTCTACCCCAAAAGAGAAATGTTGGGCAGAATAAAGACAGCAGTACTGAAGACACATAAGCTCTAAATGAGGTAACTGGAATGATTATCTGGAAATTTACATGTTTTTAAACTCAAGATTCTGACCACTTGTGTCCTATCAATCTCTTCATAGCACTTTCACTAAGCTTTAACTGCGTAGTGTTGCTTTTTCTTGTAGGTTACCATATTACCATTTTCATCTTCTTCTCCCTGTGTTTGATAAAATTTTGCCATTTGCTTAGATGTTTGCTTATGTATTTGTCATGCTTCCATAAACAGCATGTCTAGGATAACAATGAAAGAGACAGATTTGGCCTCAGCTCTCATGGAATTCATAGTCTAGCTAGCGAATGGACGAGAAAACAAGCTTCTAGCACCCTGTGGTAAGTACAATGTTAGTGAGAGTATAAGAAACTTACAAAAGAAAACAACATGCCCCACAATTGGTTAATCAGAGATTTCTAGTGGATAGGGCTTCAAATTTGGAAAAGTGAACCAAAAAAAGTTTTTTAAGTAAATGTGTGTGTGTGTGTGTGTGTGTGTGTGTGTGTGTGTGTGTGTGTGTGTATGTTCTTGCATGTATGGTGGCAGGAATATAGTGATATAGACAGGAATGCAGAAAAAAATGAGTGAATTATTAACATCATAGTATGAGGGCAAGGAGAGCACTGGAAGTTTACAGTGATGGGAAGCCACCACTGAAGGGGAAAATGTACATTAAAAAAAGGCATCTGGAAGAATGATGATACCCTTCTTCTCCACAGCTTGGCTAAGAACTCTCCTCAGAAATGATAAAACATAAGAATATCGAGTTTTTAGTAGAGACGGGGTTTCACCATGTTGGGCAGGTTGGTCTTGAACACTACTAGTATGGTCCCAGCTACTCAGGAGGCTGAGGCAGAATTGCTTGAACCTGGGAGGCAGAGGTTTCAGTGAGCTGAGATCACACCACTGCACTCCAGCCTGGGCAACAGAGTGAGATCAGTGTCAAAAGAAACAAAAAAGAAAAAGAAAAGTAAGAATATTGGGAATGCAAAGTTAGCAAGAAAAATATCACACAAGGCTGTTGTTTTCTAGATTTTGCTCATTTACTATTTTCTTGGTGAGCCTTGGTGATTATGACATTATCTTTAATACACAGTGAAATTTAATGCTCTCTATATGCTTAATGAAATATGATGTGCCAATATAAAGGCAACTTATGTGAAAGAAAACAAATTTGAGCCTGTTTCCCCTATATCTCAAAGTAATGGCTCGTCCTCCATGTTACCAATTCATAATGTTATGGCTTATCTATGTTGCCTTCTCTAGCCCAGTCACACCAACACCCACTTCTATGTTATTCTTTGCACATTTACCTCTCAATATTTTTGTCAAACTACTCTTTTTTAACCCATCTAAATATATGTACAGTCTTTGAATTTATAAAACTTTTCTAAATATACTGCTAAAGCCAGCCAGAAACCACAAGAGAAAAGATCAGCTACAAAAAAAGCAGTAACTCAAAGTGCAGAAGTTTTCTACTAAAAACTTTACATGAGAGCACAAACTAAACATGCTCTCATGTAAAATGCAAAATAGTCAATAAAGCTAAAGCTATGGGCATATTAATTTGAAACCACATTCCACATACCCAGGAACTTAAAACAGGTTAAATCCACACCGAGCAAAACATAATATATAAAGCAAAAATATTTCAAGCTAGTAAGAGAAAATAATGATTACCTTAACAGGAATGAGAAATAGAATGATTGAAGACATTTCATTGACAAAAATAGAAGCTAGAAGACAATGGAGGAGTAATGAGAAAATAATTATCAATTTAAAATTTTATACCTAGCTAAGGTGACACTTCATGGTGAGGGCAAAGTAAATCAACTTTTACACATACAATAACTAAAAGAATTATTCAACAAGAATACAGTTGATGCCAGGGGAAGATACAGTTTATAAGAAATAATGATGAGCACAAAAATGATGAACTATGTCAATATACCAATTTCACTATTGTTTATCTAAAATAACTAATTTTTATTTTTATAAAACAAAGCTAAACTAAAACTCTAGACCAGTGCTTCTCAAAGTATGATCATTTGATCCGTACCTGTGGATGAATTACTTGTTAGTGATCTGTAGTACTTAGAGAAATGGAGAGTAATTGTGTAAAACTTTTTTAGGCATTTGACTTTGCCTCAGTGTCATTGATTGAGGACAAAACAAACTTTTTACTATTGATAGTTTGAGATGTGTGTTTCCTGGTAGTAATAGCAAAATGAGAAGATGGATTCAATGAGTAATTCAATGAGTTGTCTTGTAGTACTTAAAGGCAAAGAAAAAATAGAACAAATAGGGGTTTGTTAGAAAGTCTAGAGGTAAATATTTTTGCTAAACACTAAAAGAATAGAAACAGAGAAAAGATAATGGAAGCAAGTGCAAATATGTCAGTGCTTTCAGTAAAAGTAAACAGATTGTTCTCATCAATTAAATGACATAAATTATTACATCAGATAAAAAAAAAAAGTCCAGACATGTACTGTTTTCAGGAGTTTCATCTAAGTCAAAACTAGTCAGGATGATTGAAATTAAGGTGAAAACCAATAAAGCAGAAATATACTACCATTGGAGATTTGGAAGAAATCCCATTTGACAATATTTATTTATTTAATTTATTTTGTCAAAAGGTTTTCTTTTTTTTTATTTTTATTTTCAGGAGTCCTTCATTCTCTTGTCCCAATATCTGGACAGGTTGTTGTGTATACCCAGGGTACAGTGGTTCTTTAGATATCATTTGTTCTCTTTTGGTTGAAACAGTTTTTATTTTTTCAATAGCACGCTTCTCCTTTTCTGTTTACTCCCTCAGTTGACTGGGGTATATCACTCAGTAGTGGATCAAAGGAGCATACAAGGGAAATAAAATGTTAAGATCTCACCTTTTTGAATATGTCTTTTTTCTATCCATACTCCTCCCTAATTATTAATTTAATAATTATATACTAAAAGTCATTTTCCCTCAGATTTTGAGGGTGTATCACTATTGTGTTCTTTTTGTCACCGAAATGTCTTGATAGTGTTCCTTTTCTTTATCTCTTGGGCTGGGTGCTTGATGGACCTTTTCCATTTGGAAACTAATGAACTTCAGTTCTTAAGAAAATGCCTTTATTCTTTTTTCATCTCTTTTCCTTTTTTATTTTCTTTTGGGGACTCCCAGTAGTTTCCTTCATGTTATACTTCCATGATTGAACCTTTTTCTTATTTTTTCCCTTCTTTTATTTCCATCAACCTCTTTTATTTCTGTGTTTTAAGATGGTCTCTTACATTTATTTAGTTTGTAAAAAATTGATTTGTCCATTTTTAGTGCATCTAGATTTTTATTTCATCAAATATGTTGTTTTATTTTGAGGTTACTAATTTCAGGCTTTGTTTTTTTCTTTTATCCCCTGAACACGTTTTCTCATTTTCTTCTGAGTTTTTTTCCCTATGCCTTTCTTATTGGGAGGTTTTTATACTGCTTGACTTAAATTCTCCAACGTATAAACCCCTATCATATTTGAAGAAGACTAAATGCAGAGTGGGGATGTGGGAAGCTAGCTGATTCTAGTCACATTTTCTCATGATCTATTTTCACTACTGGGCCTCTGTGGTATCAGGTTGGTTTTCCTTACTGTCCTGTACAAGCTGAGATTTCAGTTTGTTCAGTTCTTTTACATTGTCTCTTGATGGTTTGCAAATCACAACTTAGCTTTCACTTCAGTTGTTTAATGTTATTAACTCTCAGCTGGATATTTTCTTCTGAAAGGCACTTCAAGCTGCAAATATATCTTAAAGAAATCATCCAATCCCCCGAGAAACCAGCCTTACTCTCTTTTGGTCTTCATTTCTCTAAATGGCATTAGTTTTGAGTTTATCCTTGATACCTCTTTATATTTAATCAAATCAACCAGGTCTCAGTCAATCATTTTTCTCTGTAGGATCTCTTGGAATTGTCCTTTCTATTCTCTCTTGGTCACTACCATACATTCTGCCAACTTTACCTCTTTTCTAAACGAATGTATTCTCCATGCTTCCTTATTCAAGACCAATTCATGCTACCTAATTCCTCGAAAGCACAACCATGATGGTCTTACTTAGCTGCTCAAAATTTTCCATGACTCCTTGTTTGATAAATTAAAGCCAAATTTCATAACTTGGAATTTAATATCTTCCATAGTCTAGTTCTAAGTCAGCTTTCCAACATCATTTCCTATTGTTTTCATGTCACATTTTTATACATCACGGTAAAAGGAATGAACTAATGTTCTCATCTCCATCCTTGCTTTATCAATTCTGTGCCTTTGCATGTGATAAATCTACCTCCAATACTTTCTCTCATACCCTGAGACCATGCATATTTAAACCACACCTGCATTTTAAGATAAATAACAAATTATGCTTCTTTATCAAGTAATCTCATCTCTATCGAGATACCCATTGTCCATGTCTTACTAGACTCACTGTTGCTGAGGGCCAGTTTAGTAATGAATTTACTTTGTCCTCACAAAACATCTAGTATAACATCTTTCTGACTGAGAGCCTTCAATATATGTTGAAGTATGAAAATGCAAGATATCCGCCTAATATAGTTACTTAAAAATTAATCATGGAATTATTTATCTGTTGAATACATGTGGGTCTTCTCACCCTAGTAAGATACTTTAGGATATAATGCATGCCATTTACATTCTTTGTGTACCTCTACCATAGCTTGCTTGGTGCCTTGCATACATAGTGGTCCTTTGGGTAAAATAGCAATATATACAGCATATAAGTAATTGTCCTTCTATGATGCCTTTGAAAATGTCAGTTTGAAAAACTGGGGGAAAAATTTACATAGGAGAAGAATTTTCTTTCCTCTCCTCAAGATAGAGTCAGTTGCTACCCCTTAAAATAGTCTAATTATTTTACTGGAGACCTAGTTATAAAACTACTTGCCGTTACACTAGAAATAGAATTCTGGTGACACTTAATGAGATTTTTCAAGTTCACATTACTTATTCTGCAGACTTCTTCATTTGAGTAGATTATTTAATATTTTATTTGTTTTATTATTCACATTTTGGGGGTAAAATATTTCCATTCACATTCAAAGTTGGTTGAATTATATGCCAAAGTTTGAGTCCATAGAACTTTCTCCCAGTCTTGCTATTTCCAGAGTGCAGCTGCCTAATGTATCTGTAATTCACATCCCTGGAGCAGGTTTTCTGCTGCTGCCCAAGAAGTAAAACTTTGTCCTATCTTAGAATGCAAGTTAACATTTCATTACCTGTTTAATAACAGTTTCTTTTTTCCCCGTTTTTCCCTCTCTTTGTCTGAATGAGCTTCTGTCACTGTCTGCACCAAAAGTAACTATATTCCATTAAAAACTTTCATGGTTATATTGTACTATATATTTTGGAATATGTTTAAATGTACCCTGGCATTTTGGGAGATACTTTTCTATTACCTTTGTCACTGGCATTTTACATAATAAAAGTGGATAAAATTAATCTTTTTCCACTCATGGAATGTAGTTTCAGCGATCGTTCCCGACTGTGTACTCTCCTTCTTCCTTTCTTGTCACCTACCCACAGACCACTAAAAGTCCTTTAATTGCAGGAATTTTTATCTCTCCATTTCTAAATCAGTCATTTATTCATTGAGCTCTCATGTTATGTTTAATACCATGCTGAGATTTGTGGCATATGTAGACACATTTAAACCATGGAACTTCCTTTGCAGATATAATACTCACAAAACCTTTAGATAATAATTAAATCATAAACTTGGTGTTAATAACCATGAATGTAAGAACTTAGAGAACAAAAATGTGAACATGGCAGGAACAGTAGGAGAAACGTTATAAAAAGATGGAATTTGAGTTGGATAAGAGAACTCACAGATAGATTAAAAGGGTGATTATGTGAGAGATTTGAGGGTGGTGAAGCATCAGTGAAGAAAGTAGCCCTTTGGGCAGTCATTATGTCTGTAAAGGTGGAGTGTGGGGATAAGCAGGTTAGACCAGGCTTGATAGAAGTGATAACAGGGTCCACGTAAGCATTCAGGTTTTTTGTAGGGAGGTGGCATGAAAAAAAATGATGTTTAAACCCACTATTTCAGGCAAGACACAGAGGGGCTTATAGTGTACATAAAAGATGAGGAACTCAAAGGATTACAAAGTAGTTAATTGCAAAGATTAAAATAAAGGTAACTGCAAATAGAATACTTTAAAGACAAACTGGAATCATAAACTAAGAGAAACTGGCTCAGAATGAAAAAAAGGAGAGGTTGGATTCAAGGGACAAAAGGAGAGGCTTCAGTGTTACCTTACATTCCTGTAACAAACCCCCAGTATTTTTGACTTTCAGTGCATCTTGCTCAAGTGCAGTTATCTTGCTGGGGCCACTAGGTGGTGATCTTTGTTAGTTGGTAACTTTGTAATTTTTTTTTTTTTTAAATGTGAGTTCAGCAATTGCTTGTTTTTGTTTCACATAATCCTTGATATATAACATTCATACCTATGGATGTATGTTCATTAATGTTTTCCTTTCTCTATTATTATTATTTTTTGGTTTGTACTCTCAAGTAAGATGAAGGGATTGGTTAAAACAATGTAGATCTCAGTTCTCATGCTTGTTGGGTTCCTTGGTATTTCCCAATCTTGGGTACTGCTCTATAGGAGGATGAAGCAGGAAAGGACATCTATCACATAGCTGGCATTTATTGGTGTCATTTACTAGAGGTTTCCACACTAATACCAGTGTTAGCCACGATGAGGAAAATGGAGAAGGGCATAGGCAGTTTGGCTGAAGGGTCGTTCTCCTGCCATGACCTTGTTCCAGTTGTCCTCAACCTTCATTGCTTCTACTTGCCCCAGAGCTTCATCTTCTGCTTGTCATTATGCTGGAGTTCATATGCTAAGCCAATGGTTACTTCCTCCAAGTTGAAGAAAGACGGCTACCTGGCAGATAAAAAGGAATACAACTTGCTAAAGACCTGGTACCCAGCAGGCACTGCCAATGCTTGTTGAACAAGCGATTCAGTGATGAATGACTGAATCAGCCTCACTAATGCAGTGGAGAGAAGAGATGTCTTGGTCCCAGAATGCTGAATGGATGTTTCCATGGAAATCTTTTAAAACGTGTAGTGTGCTGTTTAGTGTTATGAGAGCAGGTGTGTAAGGCTTACCTGATTTCTTAGACCCTGCTTGCATAGAAACCTAACCACCATGGCTAACATTGCTCCATGGGGAAATGCTTCCTGAGTTCCAAACATTCAACTTATTAATGAACTTTTGTTAACCTGTGACTTTATAACAAGTTCTTGTTAAATGAAATAATAGCACAGTTCATAAAAGTCACTTTTGAAGTGCTTAGTCACAGCAACATGTAATTAACGGTAAAGGCTTAAAGTGCAAACAGGGGTCTTATCTATCCAAGCACTTTTTTAATGCCAAGTTTCCTGATAATCTTTACTAAACCCTTGCAATTGTAACAACAATTACAATTTCAGTAGCTTCTGTAAGTCTGAAGACTCCTCCTTAATTTATTTCCAACATTTCCCTGTAGAGAAGAAATTCTGGGCACCTAGCTACAGCTACACATTTGTTACCTGTTCAGAAAATTAGGTTGTCAATTCACTCTTTAGTAGAAGAAAGGAAGGTTATTTCCTTTCCTCCCAATAGCTATATTTTAATGAATTTTTTATTTTACTGATTTATTCTTGACTGCTTTTTCCTTTCCATTTGACCTTTTGGACCAATCAGGGCTTTTAGCCAAGGATCAAAGGAATTTGAGTCCTGGCTTAGGCAAATCCCAGACTCATTTCTTTTACCTTATTTCCCTGTCTTATCTCTATCTGAAAGATAATCATCACATAATATTAATCATTCGGAACCCTGACCTCTGAAATAGTGACTCTGTAAAACAAAATTTCTGGATAGCAAATCAGTATATTTTAATGTTACTATGTCTTAAAATAGTAATTTACTTCTACGTATTTATTTTTTGTTGAAGTGAAATTCACATAACCTAAAATTCACCATCTTAACCATTTAAAAATGTACAATTTAGGGACTTTCAGTACATTCGCAATGATGTCAACCATCATTACTCTAACTGCAGAATGTTTTCATCACCCCATAGAGAAACTCTGTGTTTGTTAGCAGGTACTCCCCATTTCTCCCTCCTTCCAGCTTCTGACAACCATTAATTGACTTTTTGTTTCTATGAATTTGCCTATTCTGGACATTTCATATATGTGGCTTTTGCAATATGTGACAATATGTGGCTTTTTGTATCTGGCTTCTTTTACTTAATGGAATATATTCAAGGTTCATTTGTGCAGTCACATTAATGGTATTTATTACTCTTATGGCTGAATAATATTCTATTGAGAGTATAAACCTCATTTTCAGATTTATTCATTTGTTAATAAACATTTGGAGTTGTTTCTACTTTTTTGGCTCTTATGAATAATCCTGCTGTGAACTTTAGTGTAAGTTTAGTTTGAACATCTGCTTTCAAGTCTCTTGGACACATACGTAGAAGAGCAATTGCTGAGTCATATGGTGATTCTCTAACTTTTTGAGCAACCTACTTTTATTTTTACATAAATACTGGTTATCCTTCTAAAAGTTATTAGTTAGGGTTTTTTTTTAAATAGAACCAGTAAATACTACAGGCGCATGATGCATTGGGTTGGAATACAATTTATTAGCTCCTATTTCTTTAATCAATAGTTGAGGCACCAAATACAGTTATTTAGATATTAAAGATATAAAATGGCATTTCTTCAATCAAAATTACTGAACTATACCTCTCCTATTCTGTACTTTCATTCAACAAATATTCATTGGCAATACATTAAGCACTATTTAGGAAATGTGAATACAGACAAAAAGACAAAACAAATTCTACACTAATGAAACTACATTTAAGAAAGCCAAGAAATAATTTTAGATATGCGAAAGTGCTATGGAGAAAATGATGCAGGGAATTCAAATGGAGTCTGTCACAGTCTGTAAGGAAAATGCTTCTCAAAATTTAGTGTGCATGAGAATCATCTGGGGATGTTGTTAAAATGCAGATTCAAATTCAGCAAGTCTTGGGTGGAGCGTGAAATTCTCTTTCCAACAAATTCCCAGGTGATGCCATGCTGCTATGAATGGGCAGAAAAAGCCTGACTGAACTAGTAACCTTTCAGTGAAGACACGAATGTGGAATGTGCATCAGGAGTCATCCAAGTCAAAATCTAGAAAAAGAAAATTCCATAGAGAGAAAGAAGTTTTTGTAAAGGTTGCATGGAGGGAGAAGTCTTGGTTATCTGAGAAATGTGATGTGGAATAGCAGCCCATCTTCTTCCCTGAAACACAGGAATTCTACAAACACAGAACAAACTAAAAAGTATTTGACTCCCTGTTATACCAGTCACAGCCTATTCTCCATCAACAAATATAAGAATTTGTTCCTAGACCCAAGTGCACCTTTACATCAGTTCTCTTTATCTTATTGAATATGTTTTTGCAAAAAAATCCTCTTCTCTCAATACCATTCACTGCAGCTCTAGTTTCTCCTTAACCTTTGGTTTCTTTTTTTTTTTTTTTGTATCTTTTCTGTTTTACTTAATATTGTAAACATTTCCAAGTAATTAACTATTCTGAACCATGACTTTATATGGAGGTATCAAGCTATGTTTAGAAATTCCTGGATTTATATAGTTTCCACTATTTAAATTCCTTTTGGGAGACCGATTTTAAAAAAGACTGTAATAAATTTTATTGTATATAAACATAATGCTACATCTCTGATTAATTCTTTAAATAGATTTTAAAATATATAATAATTGTATTTTGATAAAACTTCCCTCTGGAAAAATTGTTCATATTTTTACATTTATACTATCAGTGAATAGTCCTCATTTTGCCCCATATTAACTTGTTACTGTAATCATTTTCTTTAACTTTTTAGTAAAATACATTTTACATACAATAAAATTCACTCTTTTAAAGTATATAATTCAGTGCTTTTTAATGTATATTCAAAATATTGTGCATATGATTTGGTTAATTCATTAAATTTATTTTGTTTAAGCTCTCATTTCATTTTTCTTATTGTTTCTCTTAGATTTTCTATAGATTTTTTGTATCACAATTAATACTTGCATATTTTTAAATCAATTTTAATTCATATTTATCTTTCTGGACCTATTGCGTTGGCTGGATACATGTTTTTCCCAATTATTACTAATACTATTTTTCTGTATAATGAAGAGTTTAGGGGTATTTGTTTTCAAGTCAAATTTATCTGGATTTAATATATCACTTCCTAAATGTGTAGCATGAAGCTAATTACTTATTGTTGCTGAGTTTCAGCTTTTTTTCTAGTTGGTAAAAATGGGAAGCATTAATAAATAGATTTATTGAAGAATATAAAAAAATAAAATGCTTAGTAAAGTGCTCAATGTATGGTAGATATTGATTCATTTTTTATTGACTTTCTAAAGATCCGTGCTGCTCAGGAAATAAAAACAGGTAAAGATGATCCACAATAAAATACTTGTGCTAATATTAAATTATGCTCATATAAATACTGTTGTCATTGAAAGTTTTTTGTAGAAATCCTTGAGCTAGACTTTTCCACACAAATAATTATTTTATTATGCTTCCTACCTATAACAACTGATCCCATTTATGCCAGCCCAGAAATCTAACTATTTGTGTCATTATAAACCTCCAGAGAATCTGCATTCTCCCTTGGATAACTCACAGATGTGCCTCTCAGTGCTTATAGCCATAAATTCTTAATCTCAAAATTAAATACCTCCTACTGTACCTTTGCACTTTTCTCTTTCCTCTTGTAATCTTTCATAATATGCAACTATTGAATTTGTTTTTGTCAGAGGAAGAGTGTTAGATACTCCTAATCATGTCTAAATTCTTTAGATACACCTCATTTATTACATTCAAAATAGTGAGAATGCCCTGAACAATTGTGTATGGGTGCAGGACTTATATAGGGTGCAAAAATCGTAACACAGAGCCTTAAAATTAATTTCCCCATTAGGAAAAGATGCCAGCAGGTAGTCAACTGATCAAAGGAAATGGTTTTAGCTTTTTATGATGCAGGCACAATCAGCTCATTATTTTTTATGTATAACTGAATAGAAATGTTTTATTGAAGAGCTTAATAAAAACTTTGAAGAAAAAATTTCATAATTTTTGAATTTGCAAACATTTTACAGATCTGAACGTATTTGAAATGGAGGCAATAAATAATTCAATAGTAAGTTTTAGTGTCTTCTAAATGTTGAAAAGTGTTTTTCTTTGTTAGACTGATTATCAGTAGTGGTATGGAATGATGATTCAGAGACAGGGTGAGTGAGATGTCTATTCTTGTCCCTAGTCAAGACAGTCACTGAAAAAAATTGCTTCAGGCCATAACTTTGGCATGCCATGGGTTAAATAAAGGTCAACTCCAAGAGAAAAATAAAAATCAGTTGATCTTTTGGTGTTAAAGGGGCAAAATAGTTATCATTTTGCTGCTTTTAGTGCTCTTATAATTCAAGGATTTTGGATTTCTTTTTCCTTCAACTAAGAATTTTCAGGCCAGTGGTGTCCACAATGTATACGAGTGCCTTGGGGCATTTTGAAGGCAAAGAGAAGGAAATTTACCATATTTTAAAGCAACGTTCTTGACTATACAGACTCTTGCATGATATTTAGTAACTGAGTGATATGGCTAGCCCACAGGGCTGAGAGTGCTTTTTACATTTAATCAGCAGCTATTTGGAACACAGGTATCTAGAGAACTAGCTTCTAATCTTATCTTTGGCACACTGTTTATTTCTGTAAAAGATATCTAAATACAGATTTGTGATTTTTTCAATATTTCTTCTAACTTGTTTTTCTTTGTTAGGGAAAGGGTTAAAGATTGTGGAAGCAGTTTATCAGTTAATAATAGTTCAAGAACTCCACATCCCTGTGAGTTTTAATTTTGGCTCCATCACATTCTTTAGATAGGATAAGAGGGGTTCCTCCTTGACATGGTCATTGAAAGAATTGCCTATAATTATACCATCACATGGTAAAAGCTCATTAAAGTCAACTTGTATTTGGGTTATTAATATTCCTGTTCTGTATCTTCTGCTAAGAAAATATTGTAAGCAGCAAAAATCACAAAGAGGTCTATCCTATTGTCTGGTTAATTCTGGCACTTACAACAGCTGTGTAATAAATGCCGGCATCTGCTGGGTGGTGAAGTGTTGTATGGATGGTATAGACACTGGGGACATTTTGCTCATTAGTTGGAGACTTTCTTGGATTCTATGTGTAATTCAGGTAATTCTCCAAAAGCAATCTTATTTATTCAAGAAGATTAAATGAGAAATAGGTAGAAGACCTCTTAATAATTCCCATGACAAATTAGACTCAATAGGTTGCCACCATAATTAATTTATTTGTGGGTCCAACAGAGTGGACAACATTTTGGCTTATCTTTGTTGGACCCAGTCACGAAGCACAGACTCTTTCAAGAATGGCATATTCTCCAGATTAAATGAGAGGAATCCTCTTTTCTCTTTATTTTTTGGTTAAAAGATGTTATTACATTTGTTTGCAGAGATTGAAAGAAAAAAACAACTATTGTGAAATAAAATTCTTTTCTTTCAAGAAAAGCCTCTTTTATCAGAATATAAAAATGAATGATCTTCCCATTAAGAATTGACTCTTTACTGTAGAAAAAGTCTTCCTACAACTAGTGATAAGTGACTGAAAATAAAGCTTATTGCAGATCATGCCAGACAAACCAGGGAGCCTGATTTAAAGAATCAGTAGACCCTTCCAATGGGAATCAGCCCAAAATTCTGAACATTTTGGGGACGTGCTCTTATTTGCTCATTCATAGAATAGTAGATCTATTATTTTTAGAGTTGTAAGGGGCCTTACAGGCACTGTGCACTGAAGATGGTCAGTAAATGTTTGCTGAATAAATGCACGAATGTATTTTAATGTTGCTCTCATTGTAAAAATTCTTTCTATATTTTATATACTACAGAGAGTCATTTAGCCTGTGCTTGAACATTTCAACTTACTGAAAGCTTACAGAACTCTGAGGCAGCCTTTTTCATTGGTGTAACACTCTAATTATTAGATATTCCTCTTTTTTTTGAACCAGATTTTATCACCATGTAATTTCCACCCTCAGGTTTTAGTTTGGTTTTATGGGGGAACATTAAAATAAATCTACTTCTCCTTCACATGAAAGTTCATCACATATTTCAAGACAGCTATCATGTCCCCCATATAATTCTTTTCTTCTCCAAGCTAAACTACCATTTTTAAGATGATAGTGTTTCTAGTTCCTTAACCATTTTTCTTCTTCTTTTCCATTCTGTGTCTCTAACATAGTTATTTTACCTTCTACCATGTAATGAGTAAATTTTGAGCCAGGAACTGTGATAAACACTTTATATACATTATTTTATTTAAATCTTCACACTAACCATGTAAACTATGTTCTACCTAGTGAAAATACTGTGTCAAGTTCACCTAGTTAAGAGGCATGATTTGGATTCATACCAGCTCTAAATAACCACAAAGCCATGTACAAGTAACTTACCCTTTCTGTACTTCAGGTTTCTCATCAGAAAAATGGGGAATTATAATTATCCTTACCCCCTAGACTGTAGAGAGGAGTAATGAGCTAATATTTATTAAGCACTTATAAAGGCATCTGGCATATAAAAAGCACTGTAAGTGTTTGTGAAGCAAGCAAGCTGGTTTATGCTTTCATTCTATATTATATTCTCTCCCTATACTGTTTCTTTTTAAAGTGGGCGTGGTATGCTGAATAATGGTCCCCCAAATATGTCCATGTACTAATCCCTGGAACTTGTGGATGTTACGATATATAACAAAAGAAACTTGCATATATGATTAAGTTAAGGATCTTGAGATGGGAGATTTTTATGGGGTTATCTTTGGTGAACCCAAAGCAATCACACAGTCCTTATAAGAGAAATGCAGAAATCAGAGTTAAAGAAAAGGACATGTTACCATGGAACCAGAAGTTGGAGTGACACACTTTGAAGATGGAGGAAGGGGCCACAAGCCAAAGAATATAGGCAGCTTCTAGAATCTGAAAAAAAGGAAGAAAATGGATTATCCCCTAAAGCCTCCTAAAAGAGTCAACTCTATCCTGCTGACATCTTGACTTTAGATCAGGAAAACTACTTTCAGACCTCTACAATAGAACTATAAGAGAAAAAAATGTGCATTGTTTGAAGCCACAAAGTTTTTGGTATGTTTTTTTTAAAAGCAGCCACAGGAAATGAATGTAGTTTGCATCCAAAACTGTCTGAAAGTTTGCGTTAGAGATAACTGAGGTCTAAAGAGCCAGAATTACTTCTGTGATGAGTATCATAGGCTCTGTGTTCTCAGTCAAAATATAGAAAAATACATCTTACATTCAGAAGGTTCCACATTACATGTGGTATCACTAACAGCTTTAAAAAAGAGAAGTTTAATTAACAAAGGACCATACTACTGACATTAGGTCTGCCTTACTTTTCTTGGCTATCCCAGATGCTCACGACAGTCAGTGTGTGGGGAAATTTTTCTCCTGTGATGTCTTTGCCTTTGTTCTCTGTCAAATGTCCTCCCACCCCATTACTTGGGGGTTTCTCCTTTGGTTCTCTGAGCATGAGATGTTTCAATGTCCCTTCCTAGCTGTCGTCTTTCTTTGAGCCCTTCACATTTCCATCATCCTTCTTTGCATACTTCAGTTGCATTTCTTGGATGCTGCTTTTGTGAAGCGTTAGTTGTTTCTAGGTGGCAGAAGAACGGTCTTTCACCAAGATCTGCTTACTCAGATTTGCATGCTGTAGGGACCTGCAGCTCTTCATCTTTTGGAAGTGTGGGATGGGGGTGTGGAGAAACTCTCCATCTCCTTTGGAACTTCACCCTCCACAGCACCCAGACCATCTGTCAAATTTACAGAGAATTGCTCCTTTTAGAAAAACAGAATCCCCCTTACACTTGCCCTTTGCAAATTGTCATGGGCTTGCATACAACTACTGATTTATCCTAAATTCTCACCTTTGTTGTTTATTTTGTTTTAGAGGTTGCACAAAACACTGTTTGGGTGCATTCACTGGGACTTTGATCAACTGAAATCTCCAAATCTATTTCTTATGACTTAATGATAAGCCTGGATAATTTCTACCTTACATCCATTTAAATTTTGAACCCAAATGAAATATTGTGTGTTTTTTACTTAAGTGGGTTTGGCCCATTTTTCTAGCCTACCATACTATTAATAATAATAGTAACTTATTGTGTATCTACTATGTGTCCAGCACTGTTTGGGGTTTAAAGTACTAAACTGCTATTAATAATGGTTAAGAAATTATATTATTAGAGTAATACATTTATTAAGATAATAATAATTTTGTTTTAAAATGTGTTATTTTAATTTTTCCCAACTTACTTTTTCTCCCTTATTTGGATAGCATCTGTTCTACGTACTTCTCGAAGTCCTGTTAAGTATGTTAAACAATTCATGATGAATGAAAGTTTCTCTGTCTATCAATAGCAGTATCACTTCAGGTGACTTTGCAAAACTTGTGTCCGTTTGTCTATAAAGGGTCTTAAAATATAGAAATCTGAGACCTGAGTGTTATTTTCAGTATATCCATAAGTGAACATTTTGGGAAAGATTAAGTTTATGTTGAATTATTAATCAGCTGTCTTTGGCAATGGCAATTTCAGCAACTTTGAACCTAACTAATAATTGAGCTCACACAGATTTATTTTATCAGTGAACACATTATAAGGATCTTAGTAAAAAGCTTTGCTGAAATTAATATTTACTTATGCTGTATTATAATCCTCCTGACAATCACCTGGGGAAGATATATCACTAACTCCTTTTTATAGGATGCTGCACTCATTTCCTAGGGCTGTCATAACAAATGACCACAAACTCGGTGGCTTAAGACAACAGAAATTTATTCTCTCACAGTTCTGGAGGCCAGAATTCTCAAATCAAGTTGTCAGCAGGAGTGGTTCCTTCTCGAGGGCTTAGAGAAGGAATTCCATGCTTGCCTCCTAACACTACTCTGATCTCTGCTTTCATCATCACATGTGTTCTTTTCTTTCTCTGTTCATGTTCTCTGTGTCTCTTCTCCTCTTTCTATAATGCTAGTTATATTGAATTAAGGGCCCACCCAACTCTAATATAACTTCATCTTAATGTGTACCTTAATTACATTTGCAAAGACTCTTATTCCCAAATAAGGTCATATTTACAGGTACTAGGAGTTAGGACTTATTGTGGCAGTGGGGGGAGACGTAGTTTAACTCACAGAAATAGGGAAAAGGAAAAATCACTAAAGTGAGAGAAAGCACACATTCAGAATATGAACCAAGGACTTATGTCTTCATGCAGTACTCTCTTGACTCCAGCTCCCTATCTCCAAATGAATTCCATTTTATTTTTTATGTATTCATAGACTAGCTGTTTAATAATCAATCTGCTTTAGAATTTCATGAGGCCTAAAAATCAAGCCCACTAGTTCTTGGTTTCCAAACTCTATCTTTTCCTATTTTTAATGAGTTTTTCTTATCATTAACATTGGTTCCTCAAATACTTCTCTTGTTTCCAAGCTTACATGATTAGTTTGGGCCTAGACATTTAAATTTATTTAGATTTTAATTTATTTTGATTGCTTTGCTGATCCCTTATTACCTACACTCTTCTATTGGGCTTCAGTTTCATTTTAATGATTTTTATGTATTCTAGCTTAAAGCATAATTTAGAGTGGTGTGAGTCTTTTTTTCTCTACATATATGCATTGCTCCTGGGCTACAGTTTGCCATAGAAAGCATTAGTGTCTGTCTAGAACCATCTTCCCTTTCCGGTTCCCCTACTGTCTTCCAGTAGGAGGTTGACAATTCAATATTGGGCACCAATTGTCACGTGCACAGCTATAGTTAATCAGTTAGTCAAACAACCAGTCAGTAATTATGGAGTTTGTATTATGTGCCAGAGGCTGTACTAGATGTTCAACTGATATAAGAAATATCATATAATAAATTTTACCTTGAGGAGCTTATATTCTAGTTGAGGGGAGGGAATAGTAAACAGGAAATTAGTGTGTGATAATTGCTATGAAAATATTTGAACAAAGGCATTGCCTGTATACAAGAGAAACATGTTACCCTACTTTGAAATAATAGTACCATACATTTGTAATCATTTATTTGCTCTCAAATAGCATTCCCTTATTATTCCAGATATTGTCTCTCTGCCTTCTGGAGGCACATGCTTGGATTGTATGTCCTGTTATGTATAAGATGAAACTTGTCGCATTGAGCATCCAATGTATGTTTTTGCATTATAATAATGTACAATGTGTGAATCAAAGAAGAATGGTATTATTAAATTTTTAAAAAGTAACTTCTTTTTTTTCTTCTCTTTCCAGTCCTATCAATGATTTAGTCCCCTAGAGAAAATCAGAAAATAAAAGGTTGGTATGATATCTTATAAATGCTAAAACCAGAGTTTATCTAACGGAGTTGTTTAAAAATATAACTTACAGCATTAATTCGAAATTCCTTGGGAGTTGAGTCTGTTTATTCCAGTTACTTCACATTATTGTTATTATATAATGTCTTACCTGATATGGGAGTTTTTAGGGCCAGGAAAGAAAAAGATGTTTTCCCAGATACTCTGAATGAGAATTTGGATGGCCGTTAGCAAGACATTTAGGTCCCTTCACAGCTTCCTTGTTTTACTTCAGTCTCTTTTAAGAGATTACTTCCAGGACATCACTGTTCTTCAGTCTGCCATAGCTCAAGCCAGAAATTGAGTGTGGGAAATGCGATATCTATTGTGGCCTGTTTTTCTGTGTGACAGTTGTTCCTATTTTGTGTTTGTTTCTCATTTAATGAGGATACAACTTTCATCCGGGGAGATGTACGGGTCACTTGTTAGTGCACTTAAATACACTAAGGCACTCCACCAGCTGGAAACTGTGACTTGTAGTTGAATTATTTTTGCACAGCGAATGGTTTTCCTTTTGACATATTTTAATATACTTGCACACTGAGAGCAAGAGTGGGTGAACAGAAAACAGACTGTTTTATTAACCCAGCAGTCACCTTTGAGGTTTGTACATGTCCATTTTTTTCCTTGCCTTTGTACATAATCCCAAGGGACTGGTACCTGGCTTTGCTCAGAATAACAAAGTCAGGCACAAATCTCCAAACACAATTGTTAGCTGAATGCCAACTGTTTCTTCTCATCTTTTTTTTTTTTTTTAAACTTGAACATTAAGAATTACCTCTTTATGGGTGAACCATAACCATTAAAGAATGAGTTTGTTTTCTATTTCAAATACTTCCCTTATCATTTACTAAATTTATAATATGTAATCTTAGGTGATAAAATATTATTTTTATGTGTTTTACAGTGCTCTTTTTTTTTCCCCAAATCCACTAATAGTGAGAAGAAAAGAAGAGAAATATGTTACAAGCTTTAACTGGACTCCAATTTCAGCTGAAAGAACAATTAAGAGAAAAGGAGAGAAGACTTCAACACAGCCAGGAAATCAGTGCCCAGCAAACAGAGTTCCATATGCAGTTTTCATACAAACCAATGTTTCATAGACTTGTCCCAGCAAGACCACAAATTTATTCAAGTCAATTACCATCCTTTACCAAGGTATGCATCTGTATATATATATATATATATATATAGCTATAATTTTTAAGTAAGAATAGTAACCACCTCTGAAAATCTGTATATTTTAATTGTACTCAAAACTTGAAGAAAAAAATAAGAATAAAAACCCAGGGCCTCCTCCCAATTTCCAGTAAGTAGTTACAATTTATAGTAACTGGCCCATTTAACAGCATGGAAATATACATAAAAGTAGACACTTTGCCCTTTCCCATTATTATCATTATCATCTACATCATTGTCATGATAATACTACTACTGGATATTTTGGAGCTCTTTATACTTTACAAGGTTTACATCATCTCATTTGGCTATTTGAAACAATCATTGTGGTATGTCATAATGAAGATTATTAAGACTTTTAAAGCACAGAGAAGTGATGCAGTATGTAGGAAGGACTGTTTTTTTTTAAAGCTAGAATTCTGGGGCTGGATGTGGTGGCTCACACCTGTAATCCCAGCACTTTGGGTGGCCAAGGCGGGTGGATCACCAGGTCAGGAGATCGAGACCATCCTGGCCAACATGATGAAACCCTGTCTCTACTAAAACACAAAAATAGCCAGGCATGGTGGCACATGCCTGTAGTCCCAGCTACTTGGGTGGCTGAGGCAGGGGAATCGCTGCTTAGGAGGCTGAGGAGGAGATTGCAGTAAGCTGAGATCGCACCACTGCACTCCAACCTGGTGACAGAGTGAGACTCCATCATAAAAAAAAAAAAATGAAAAAGAATTCTGAGTCTGCATTGCTGTCTGCCTGATAGTGGGCCTAATGAAGCATTGCTTTGTGACTTATTCAATGTGAAAGATAATAGTTATGCCAAAAGCTGAAGTTTGACTAAAGATTACTTTTTGTAGAGGATCTATCACAGTGTGTGTAGGTAGAAAATGCGTTGAGATGGAATTTTTGTACTGGGGTAGGAGGTTAGCAGACAACTTTGAAGGTAAACACTTTAAGGATATAATCCTATAGTTGGTGACTTATCCTAGGTAGCACATCTAGTAAGTGGCAGAAGCAAGATTGGAACCCATGTCTCATGCTCTCAATGTACATCTAAAATTGAGTCTAATTTTAATACTAAATTTTGAGCATCTACTTTTGACCAAGTTATCGAGCTGCATTTTAAGGTACAGATATGAAAAAAGAGGCCGTGCTACAAGGGTTTTATAGTGTGAAATGGGAAATAAATTCAATGAAAGAAAAGCTATGCACCGTTGGTGAGGTATATAGTATTGTACATGGGTTTGGTGATGTCAAGGAAGGCTTTGTTATTTGTGGAGACATTCGAGTTGGGCCTACAAGTATTGCTACCTCTATTTTCAGGAAGTATCTATATCAATAATACTTGCTTTATTTTTCATATTACTTTTTTGTTCTTAAAAATAAGACTATTTAATTGACCTTGAGTAAAATTTCAATAACAATGCTTATTGTTCTAAGTCGAGCTTTCAAATACCATTGCTTCTTAAAATAATCAATATGTTCTGTTTATAATTATTTCTAACTTCATTACATTTTTCTTTTTAATGCTTGCAGTTTTTTCCCCAAGAAATATTTAAGCTGTTAGGGTTTTAATGAAAAATTGTAGAATATTCTGAGTTCTATAATCTTTGTTTTCTTTGGGTCCTCCTCATCATTATTCTCACACCCTCATGATCAAAACAATACATTTTTAGCACTTGGTAAGCAAGTGCTATGGGAAAGGCATTATGTTAATCACTTTACATATTCTAATTCTTCAGTATTGTAGTACATTAGCTGGAAGCCACATTTGCAGATTTTGAACTGAGGCTCAGAGATTTTAAGAAATTATCTCAAGATTGCATGACCAGCACCAGCATTACTGTTCTATGACAATGCTGGCCGTTCTTATTTGTCTGCTTTGTTGGGTTTCACCACATTCTCACTAGCTTTATTATTGAGAACTCTGATGATTTCCAGTAAAAATAACCCAATATGAAGTAGATTAAGTCACAGAGAGAATTTGTTGGCTGCTATTACCAGGAAATCACGGCGATATCATGGGTGACTAGAGCCAGAACTTCAAATATCACTAGAACAGCTCTATGTCTCATCTGTGCTTTCTCTGCATATTGTCTTTGTTCTCAGACCAGCCCCTCCCTGCAGCAAACAGTATAGGCTTCAGTCCCTCCAGGCTCACATCCTCACAGCTTGCTGTCAGGGAAAATGAATATTTAATCTTATTCAGCTCCAGTATGAACTTTTCGAGGGACCATTTGCTGGGTCACATGTCTAGCCCTTGGCCTGGTCATTATGACCAAGATGGTAAGTGCTATGCTCAGTTTTTTAAAGGTCATGTGTTCACTTCGATGGCTGTAGGGAGAGAGGGAAAGGATGGTCTGTTATTAGAATTAGGAGGCAAAAGGGATTGTACAGACATGGCCTCCAAGTCATTGCATGAGCCAGGCAGTTATGTCAATTTGTGACTATTAACACAGGTCATTATGCTACCTGCTCTTATTGTCTTAGTTAAGTCTTCAGCATTTAACACACTAGGTGATTCGATCTCTTAGACCACATCTGCAGGATGGAAAACTCTGGACTCATTTTGTCCATTAAGGTAAACCGTCAAGGTTTTTTTTTTGGACACTTAAAGTTAGTTTGACCCAAATGTAGTCTTTATATCTTAAACATTAAAAAAAACCCTAAGGTTAGAAATTCTGTTTCTGATGGGAACAGGATCAGCCTATACTATCAAAAGAAAAATTAGCATGTGATAAACAGACTTCAGATTCTGCAAAAGTGGTATGTAGACAGACACCCTGGGCACATTTGGTCAACCTTACCTTTGGCTAGCATTTGCCAACATCTCAGAGCTTGCTCAAAACTATGCAATGTGATAAGAATTACATTTTGGGCCTCAAAAAGCTGAGATTCTTGTCTGCAGTGACTTTTTGAAGGTACTGCCCACTTTGAAACTGTCTGAAGTTGGCCGGGCACTGTGGCTCACGCCTGTAGTCCCAGCACTTTGGGAGGCCGAGGTGGGCGGATTACTTAGAGGTCAGGCATTGGAGACCAGCCTAGCCAACATAGTGAAACCCAGTCTCTACTAAAAAAGAATACGAAAATTAGCTGGGCACAGTGGCACATGCCTGTAGTCCCAGCTACTCTGGAGGCTAAGGTAGGAGAATCACTTGAATCTGGGAGGCAGAGGTTGCAGTGAGCCAAGATTGCACTGCTGCACTCCAGCCTGGGTGATGGCAAAACTCTGTGTAAAAAACAAAACAAAACAAAAACTGTCTAAAGTCATCAGCCAGCTCACACTTTGACTGTTTAAGTATTGAGGCACATTACTGGAAAGATTCTAAGCCTTAGAGACTTACAATGTGATGAATGTCTTTTAAATGCTGTGAGATGTCTTGATGACATCTTGTAATGTATTTCAATAAATCTTTATTAATTTAAAGAGTAAAATTAGACTGTTTTGGAGTATTTAAAATAAGAGGTATTCTTTAATCCGTAGGACGCTATTTCTTTCTAAGCAACATCATTTGTCACCCCTGTGTTGAATGTGAATAGGGATATTCTACATAGGAAGCTCTATCTTCTTGGAATTCTTAATTTAATTTTATTGATAAAGGTAGAGAGGTGGAAAATCATGAGAAAAATGTAGCTTCTTTCTTTTCTATAACATCTTGAATTCCCCACCACTCTGTCAACACGTACATCTTACTTGGGGATGGAAGGTGGAAAGAGATGGGGAAAGGGAGCTTGCTAATTGGGGAGAGGATGTTAGGATGAAAATTTAACTTACCAGTTAAATGTCTCAAGCCTTTTTTTGGGTAAAGTGGTTTGCTTTAAGGTAACATTTGTCTCTTTTTGGCAAACACTCAGACTTTCATGGATGTGAGGCAAAGCTTTCATGTGCTCATGTCCTCCAACCTGTATGGCTACCTCTGAGATGCTTCTTTCACTGCCTGCCTCTGGCCTTCCTGCTGGCTTGCACTGCTAAGACAGTGGCTAACAGGGTTCATAACATGTTTTCCTGGCAGCGTAAGCATCAGCTGTCAATGCCAACAGATCTGGAGTCTCAACCACAGAGCCCAGGCTAGACTCTTTTCGTGGCTGCTCCTCGTCCACTGGGGGCCTGCAGGAATATTTAGGTCACTATTTTTGATATGCTAGTGCTTCAACACTAAAGTACTTCTCCTGTCGATGTTTCTTTTCTTTGTTGGACCACATTGAATTTGAAGAGGCACCGAGATAGAAGCAGTTGTATACTTGGATGTGGAGGGCAGAGAATGGCTATAAATTGGAGAAAAATACTTGTAGGTTATTAACATTTACATTTATTGAAGCAGTGATAGGGGATACACTGGTGTTTCTGTCCTTTTGTAAACTCTCCACTGCATTTGTACTAATGGTTTTGTGCCAGAGTAGGGAATCAGGACCCTCATGTCTGCCCCCCAGTCTCTCTTTGTCCTCTTTCTATAATTTTTTTGGAGAAAACATATGACTCCTAGGTCTGCTAGAAACTTCTTACATCTTCCTTTTTCCAGCACTGTCATTCACCCTTTCTTTTCTCTGGGGCAATAAGGCTGGAAGGCTACAGGGAATGGAGTTGGGATACAAAATATAAAAAATACCAAAATGTATACAGAGGATATTAATCCTGATATAGAGGTAAAACGTATGGAGCATGAGAAGGCAGTGAAAAAAAATTCAATCAGTCTCAGTAGCTGAGTCTTCGATGTTTAGATCTCATTTTCTAGTTGTGCTTTGGTGTTTCAAATTTGTTAAATAACCTGTAAGATTTGATCATCTCCTCCAGATATAAATCTCATTTATATTTATGCTGAACACCTTTTGAAGTCATCTATTTCAAAGACCTCTTAAAACATTAGCTTTTCTTTTTTTGAAACCAAGACTTAAAAAATTACGTCAAATGGCTTGTATGTTATACTTTACATACTTTGAAAATCCCTCTGCCTATAGAGTTGATAAAAGGGATAGAAATTAGAGAAACTCAAAGCTGAAAAAGTGAAAACAATGGTGCATTGTCCGTAAAAAGTATTTTTCAAATAAGAATGAAGACATTTTCCCTCATAGGTCCCTTTTGTTATAAATGTGAGGAATGTGTGGTTTGGACCTGAGCAAATGTATCTAGCACTCTCTGAAAATGAGTGATGGATGGACTGAAATGGTAGCTGTGCTTATGCTAAGTTTATAAACATTTTGATCAACACCATAATCAGGAAGCTTAAAGAAGTCACAAAATCCCCATCGTGTTGTCGGAATAACATATATTATACACCTGAGACTCAGCATCTAATACCCTGTGAAATAGCTTGATAGCCCAAGCGCTTACTAATGGAGGAAAATGGCTCCCTAAAGCCGAGGGGAATTAGAGTGGGAGTCACCTGTTCTCTTAGATTCCTCAAGTAGAAGGCAGTCTGGCGCTGTGATTCTTATTAATCAATACCTACATCTTTGGGTCTGTCTTGATTTTAGGTAATAAAGCAGAGAGAATTAGACAACCTTTGGGTAATAAATTGCAGAATCTGGAGAAGTTAGAATATTAATGTTCTTTCTCTTCTTCACTATTATTGACCTGTAATTTTAGTGTAATTTCCTTTTACTTATCTTGAAACATAGAAAATTTTCACCTTTAACTTCATAATCTTCCTCTGGAAATGTAAAGACTGTTTGTCCATTTTCAGCATTTTCTCGTATGTCTCCTGAAGGCTTTTAGGAGTTTATTATAACTGGTAGTGACCTCTTTAAATTTCCTGTAGTTATTTGAAAATGCATCATGGCATTCATCAAAAAATATTTCTTTAGGTTTTTAAAATAATATGTACTCAGCAAATAACTTTGTTTTGCTAATTTTTAGTGGCAACTGCTTTCCTCATTTTCAATTGTCTTTTACATATGCATGTCTGAATACATAGATGCTAATTATTTCTAGTAGCTGCCACCAAATGAATAATGGTTCTCTACATGTTAACTGATCCTGTGAGTAAAATTTCAGACATAGATAATTGGAAAAAAACAGAAATAGTATACATTTCTGTATCACATTACATTTTAATATTAATATTTAACTCTAGAAACTAAGGGATTCAGTGCAAGATATAAGGAAATGTCATGTCTTGGTTATTTGTTAGTTATTATTTTAGCTCACTAGATTCAATAGCTACCCATCCTTCCTGCTGTCCTCTCAGCTTTCTAGAGTTTAGGTTCAAGTCATAGTCTTTCTACAACTTTTTTGAGACCTGTCCATTTCAACTACAATGAATCCTGTGTAAGCAGCAGCTTTGGCAGAATCACTTTTTGTCTTCTAGAGCTCTTTTCAGAGAGACAACAAACTTTCCGTTTTCTGTGTCTTTGTTGGCTCTAGTGATCACAGCTTCGCTGCATTTGTCTTTATGGAGACCTATTCCCATTGCCTGCTGTGCTTCCCCGGGGCTCCAGACGTTCCCTCAGGTTTTCCTTTGCTTGTCTCACTTCCGGCCTCTCCCTGAAAATGTTCCACCAATTCCTCATAATCATTATTACCACGTGGCTGTCTTATTTTCTATGCAAACTTTAAAAGTCTCTGAAAATACCACACCTATTATCTTAGGGTTTTTTTGTTGTTGTTTTTGTTTTCTGGTTAATTATTTGACTCACCCACTGAAAACGTAACCTCATGAGAGAAGGGACCTTGCCTGTCTTATCAATAGATGCATCTCTGGAAACTAGAGCACAGTAGGTGGTTACCAAATATTTGGTTTTCCTTAAAAGTGTTTTTGGATTTCTTTGCTTTTGACTTTTCATACTATCTCAGGCAAATTTATCCACTAACACTGCTTCAATTAATGTAAATGCTAATAACCTACAAACATTTGTCTCATTTGTAGAACTCCTCTGAGCTATACATGCAAGTATCCATCCTCTTCTACCTAGATGCTACTTCAAATTCAATATTTAAACCCAAACTAAATTAACAAGCTAGTTTCTCCTAATGCTGCTACAAGACCTGATGAAATGAAGAACTTGCTGATTCTTAGGTATTGTGTAGTTCGTAACTGTAATACTTATCCATGCACTTAGATAAGCCTTAAAATTGGGATAATCCTTTCAGTCTCTCTCCTTCATCCTTGTTATTGCTAAATCCTGTTGAATCTGCCTTGTAAATAATTATCAGATGTATTCTCCTTCCTTTATTGTTGCTGCTACCACCCTAGTCAAGGTCATCATTATCTCTCATCATCATTTCCGTATTCTTACAATATTCCACATTGGTGTCCTAGCTTCCAGTCTCCTTCCTATCCAGTCTTTCTCTACCACATATTCTCAGAGATCAGTCACCATGTAAATGTGACCACGATACCCTTTTCCCAAACAAACACACCAACAAAAGCTTTTCAGTGGCTTCTCATTCTCTTTCAGATAAAGTCCAACTCCTTAAGTCAGCTGAAATGGGGTGATGTATCCTTAACCCTCTGACCGACATTTTTTGCTCTGAGTAGTGGGAAGAGTAAATAAATTGCATGTTTGATCCTTAGGCAATTTCTCCTACATTATACTTTTCTAAGCTAGACTATAACTAGAAGCCAGATAGAAAGATTTGAGATTATATTCTCCAATAAGAAACTTGTATCCTGTTTTTCTATATTAATAATGATGAGTGGATTATTAAACTTTGAAAACAGAAGAACATGTGATATTACTTATATCTTATAATAAAAATTAAAGAACTTCTCCAGTGTTCCTTAAGATTAAAAGACCATAGAAAAGGATACTAGTAAGCAATGCTTAGAGTTTTCCGTAACAGTCATCTTTGAATCAGCTCCAACATATGAGCAAATGTTCAGTTGAATCACAGTTTTCAGACATTATTGAATGGCAAAATTATTTTTGTCTAGAAAACTTTCAAAGCAGTCATTACTTGCATCCCATTTAGACCTAGAAATGTATCAATAATGCCCTCAAGCATTTTCTGATTCTGAGATACAACTTAATGTCTTTTAATAATTTACAATACATTCATTATTGCCCCCCCCACCCCAACTCCCCCAGAGATCTTTTCCGCAATCAGCACATTTTAAAAATGAAAATTTCTTTGCTGGTTCCTGTGAACAAAAACACCATTCTTCTTTCTCCAACTAATTATTTAAATAGCCAGTCAGGTTTACTATTGGGGCAAGTAGTTTAAATATTTTTAAAACTTTAATCCACAGATTGTGTGAAGTGTAAAAGTAACATATATGTTAAACTTATTTAAAGTTGTTACTTTCTGATTCTACCTTCATCTTCTTTTCTTCCATTACAGTGGGAGCATATTGCAATTCCCTTCTCTTTCTTCACTGTTATTAACTTTTCCCCTTTTATCAGAAAAAGGATCTTGCTTTCTTTGATTCTCTTATTGATATTTTAAAAGGACTTTTTTTCCTCTCTTGCTGTCTCTCTCAGGCAAGTCCCATCTCAATTGTCCTTTGTCATTCATTGTCAGTCTTTGTGTCCATCCTCTTATCCCAGCCTAGTTTTTTCCTTTTTCTTTTTTTTGGGGGGGGCAAAAAAAGAAAGTGGGGGACATTAGTGTTGGGAGTCTTATGTCAGTGTCAGGGCTTAAACAAAATGCAATCACTTTCAAATGTATATTGCAGTTTATACAAAAAAGGCAATGTTTCTTTGTTTCAAGAAATTGGAGCCTCATGCAACTCATACTCATTTAAAAAAATTTAAAAATAGAACTTGTAAATAACTAATAGCTGGAAAATCCTGATTTGGGGCTTTAGTCACTAAAGATAAGAAAAAAAACCACATTTGCTTCCGTCCTCCCATCTGGCTTTTACACATGCATTTCAGGCTCAGTATGCTCTTGCTCTCTCTTTTATCTATGCCCATCTGCTTGTATGGTGTGTTCTCACCCTAACATATTTTCAGACCCTTGCCATAGGGCAGAAGTGCCAAGCAATTATTTGTTGAGATAGATAGCCCACATAATACTGTAAGTGACATCTGTTCTGTAGAAAATCCCTCCCTCGTGGCGGCTGTGTCATATTGGCAGCTCATAGGAATATTGGAATTGACATAGAGGGACAATTGATGTTTCATCTTATCCTGAATTCTCACTCAGAATGCATCCAATACCAGATGCTTTAGAGAACCATGTAACCCCCTGACTCTTTCTCTTGTTCACTCTACACCTATGGTAATTGGCAATACTACACTATGGGGAAAATTTCTTCCTGACCCCAGCTGGTAACCAAATTATGCCCTAAAGCATGAAGATTGGCATACTTTAAAGTTTATTGCAGTTGAGATGGTGAAAATGGGATGTTTTTCATATTAATGTGCTTACTAAATTGTTTGACCTAAATAATAGCTTGAATAGTAAATTTCACAAATTACTCTTAATAACATTATTTGGCAAAATTACAATAACAGATGAACATTTAATCTTTTAAGAGTGCTGATCTCCATGTTTGGCAATTGGATCCTCTATTTTAGACTATTTTCTTATAGATGAAAAGAAAAATAGATCACAGTCTATAGTGGTTTAAGGCTTGGTTCTTTCTATAAAGGTATATTTAGTAAAACATATTAATTGCTTCTGAATAAACTCTGTATTAACTTTTAGCCATTTGATATTATAAAGGCAGGCAGAAATTGGAGCAATAGTTAGTACTGGTAAATTAAAAATACAATATACCAATTAGGTTCTGTATATATAAATTCAATTTCCCATACCATTTATATTGACACTGTTAATCTCTTCCTAAACTCTCAGAACATCATAAACACCTCAGATTTTTAAAAAGTTAGAATAGTATAATTATGGAAGGCTTTTAAAATAAAAGTTGAAATGAGAGCACTCAACTACACAGTTGGATAACCCATTTATTTAGGCTTATATTTAAGTAAAATTTAAACAATTAGTAATAATATGCTGTATTAGTTATGCATTGTTGCAATACTAACAGCTATGAAAATCAGTGACCTAAAACAACTGTGTTACCTCTTCATGATTCTCTGGGTTAGCAATATGGGCTAGGTTCATTTGCTCACTTCCATTCTGTATCTTGTTGGGTGAGTGTCCTGGAGATTGATGGTCTAAGATAGCCTCCCTCAAAAGTCTTATTTGAGATTGACTAGTGGCAGTTGGCTGAGCCATGTGTCTCTAGCAGTATGATTTGGCTTCTTCATATGTGAATCTAAAAGCAGGAAGAAAGGGGACTGGTCCTAATGTGGAAATTATTTTAAACTTCTATTTGCATGTTGTCTCTTCAGCCAAATCATCATGGCTAAGTCTAGAGTCACCATGGAAGAAGACTGCATAATGGACTGGATAGAGGGAAACGTGATTCACTGGGCACTCTAACTGTAAAAATCTCCCACGTATTGCTATTCAGGATTACCAGTTAGCAGAACTTTACTTTCCGAATTATTTAACACAGTACAGTCATTACTAGAATCTTGTGTTAAATTCTGTAAATCTGAAAGAGAAGAGAACTATGTGAAAAACGTAAAGATCAGTGAAACAAATTCCTTACTTGATCAGTTCTTTTGTCTATATATTTCGAATACCGGTTCTTTGCAGGGCATGTGGCTTGCCAGTATGTTTCCCCTAGTCTATCTCTTCATCCTTTTAACAAGATCTTTCACAGAGAACAAAATTTTGATAAGGTCCCATTTAATGAATATTTATTTTATGGATTGTGCTTTTGGTATCATGTGTAAGAACTCTTTTTATACTTTCCTAGATTCAATTTCCCAATATTATGTTGAAGACTTTTGCATCTAAATCTATAAAAGATATTGATCTGTAATTTCCTTTTTCTTTCCTTCCTTCCTTCTTTCTTTTTCTTCCTCTCTCTTTCTTTCTTTTCTTTCTTTGTTGTTTTTGTCTTTTTTTGGTATCAAGGTGATACTGATCTCATAACATAACTTGGGAAGTATTCACTTAAATTCTATTTTCTGAAAGAGATTCTGTATAATTGGTGCCAATGTTTGGTCATCTGGGCCTAGAGATTGATTTATTGTAAGTTTTTAAATTACAAGTTCAGTTACTTTAACAGTTATAGGGTATTAAAGTCACCAATTAAAATTGTGGATTTGTCTATTTTTCTTTCAGTTCTCTCAGTTTTCCTTCTATATATGTTGATGAACTGTTATTTGGTGCATGTACAATAGGATTACTAGGTCTTCTTTGTGGATTCACTCTCTCACTATAATGTATTAGCATTCTTTGTTTCTGCTTAAGTCTTTTTGCTCAGAAGTCTATTTTATGTGATATTAATACAGTTACTCTTGCTATTTAAAAGTTAATGTTTTTGGCTAGGTGCGGTGGCTCACGCCTATAATCGTAGCACTTTAGGAGGCCAAGGCTGGCGGATTACTGGAGCTTAGGAGTTTAAGACCAGCCCGGGCAACACGGTGAAACCCCGTCTCTGCTGAAATAGAAGAACTTAGCTGGGCGTGGTGGTGCATGCCTGTAGTCCCAGCTACTCGGGAGGCTGAGGCAGGAGGATCGCTTGAATCCAGGAGAGGGAGGTCGCGGTGAGCCGAGATCGCGCCACTGCACTCCAGCCCGGGTGACAGAGGGAGACTACGTTTCAAAAAAGAAGTTAATGTTTGCATAGTCTATCTTTTTCTATCCCCTCAATTTACTTACATTATCATGCTTTTAGAAAGTTTCTTATAATTTGGTCATGTTTTTATCCACCTTGCTAATCTCTATCTTTTGACTGATAAGTTTAGAACAATTACAGTTGACATAATATTGATACGTGAAGGATTAAGTCTGTCAGTTTATTTATTTTTTGTTGACTGTTTCTCATTCTTGATTTCCCTTTTCTGTCCTTACTGTAGATAATTTAAACATTTTTCAGAGTTTCATTTTGATTTATTTGCACTATTTCTGAGTACATATCATTGGATAGTCTTTTTTTGTGTGTGGTTGTTCTGGGTATTCCAGTACAATAATCTTCCCTTATTCACGATTATCCATGGTTAACCATGGTTTAAATGAACAATTCATACGTTTTAAATTGTGCTCCGTTCTGAGGAGGGTGATGAGCTCATGCACCATCCTGCTCTGTCCGCTGTGGAATAGGAACCAACCCTTTGCCCTGCATTTCCACGCTGTGTAAGCTACTTCCCGTCAGTCAGTTAGTAGCCATCTCGGTGATCAGATTAACCTTTGCCATGTCATACTTGTGTTCACGTCACCCTTATTTTACTTAATAATCGCCCACAAGTGCAAGAGTATTGATGTTGACATATTGTTATAATTGTTCTATTTTATTATGTTGTTAATATCTAATTGAAGCTAATTAAACTTCATCATAGGCATGTCTTTACATGAGAAAACAGTAAATGTAGGGTTCAGTACTATTGCAGTTTCAGGCATCCACTGGGGGTCTTAGAACATATCCTCCCATGGATAAAGGAGGACTACTGTATACATATATCTACTGGCATGGTCTACATACTTCATAGTCTACCGTATTGACATTTTATTGCTTTGAGTAAAGTATAGAAAATTGGTTTATATTTAGATTCTTTTATCATGCCCATTTTCTATTTATAATATTAGTCTAAATACTTTGAGCACATATCACCAGGCATTATATTTGCTTAAACCATCAAACAACTTTACAAACTCATGAAGAAAGAACTCTCAAAACTCAGCAATAAGAAAACAAACAACCCAGTTTTAAAAAGACAAAATATTGGAACAGATACTTTATGAAAGAAGATATACAATGGAATAAAAAAGCATAGTAAGAAGACTCTCAGCATCATATGTCATTAAGAAGTTGCAAATTAATATGACAGTGAGATTCTACTACATACATATTAGAATGGCTAACATCCAAAACAATGAAAATACCACATATTGGCAAGGGTCTGCCTGCTCCAAACTGTTTTTTTCTTTCTTTCTTTGTTTTATTTTTGGAGAGAGAAATACCGTTTAACTTGGTCACCAAATGAAAAAGACATTAAGGACACAATATGCTCATTTAAAATATGAGGGTATTTGACAAGTATGAAGGTAAAAGCAATACAAAAATAAAGCAACAGTCATAGATTTTATAAAGAAATCACCTTCAAGAAGTTTGTATCTCAGGAAGGCAAAACAAGTAGTTATAGGTGTGTGTGTGTGTGTGTGTGTGCGTGCATGTGTATGTGTGTGTGTGTGTGTGTGTGGAGGGGAAGTATTGATGTTGGCTGAGCCCATAAGACAGTAGAAATCTTAGTCAAAGTGTCTGGAAAAAAGTCCTATAAGAGTTGTTGAAGAAGAAGGATTTCATTAACAAAGGGAAAGCATATATAAAGAAAGTTTATATCTTAGTTAATAAAGGGAAATAAAAAGTTATACTTAAGTCAGGTTGAGTTCAAGATTATAATGGAAAAATGGAAGTAAGTAGTTAGTACTGGATTTGGATTAGACTTTAGAAGAAGAACAACATCTAATGCATAGACTAGGCAGTTAGTTGCAGAGGCAATAGATAAAGCCAAGACAAAGAAGGATAATAAGCAAAGAAGGAAAACTAAGCGAATAGAATATTGGAATACACTCATGATTAGGAGGGAAGAGAGGAAGGGCTGAGAGTAGTGGATGAGGAAAAAAAAAGTAGTGTAATATGATGGTGGGCTAAGCAAGATTCAGGAGCTCCTCCAGATGCAATAGAAACAATGAAATGCAATAGAAACAAATGAAAGCAAATGTAGAATCCCTAAAGGTCATTGAACTGAGGTGATCATAACTTTTTAAAACCAGTGTATATCTCACTTTTCAAAAGTTTGAAAGTGTTATAGTTTCAAAAAGATTTACTAACAGAAGCCAGATTACAACATATTAATGAATGAGTTTAGAATATAAAAGACTAAATTGGTAAAAGGAGGAAAGGGGAACTGACGATAGTTTCAGGGTACATCATAGTAAAGTCTTAGTGATAGGACCATAATCTACAATCTAATTTGTGTTAGTCATATGCACTGGATATTGCATATGAAGCTTTGGGGTTTGGATATGTGTGTGTATAACTGTATATGTGGATGTGTGCATACAGGCATGCTAGCACATTTGCTACAATGTCACCTTTACACTCATGTATACCTGTACCCCTAAACACACACACTTTTGTTTTGTTATGCAGTTTGTGCAGTTGCATTACTAAAAGTGCTTTATGTTTTCAATAAAACATAAAAACTTTATGAAAAAATAGTTTTAAGGTGAGTTAAGGCAAAAAAGTTTTGAAAATTCAGTGGTTTTATGGCCAAATATTAGATTGCATTCCACAAAGGTCAAACTCTGAAAGGGATATTAAGTAACCAGCCTTGTATTATAAATTTTGTAAATCTTGGATACCATTTTAATGATGCCTTTGCAAGTGGGTATTACACCTGTTAATTAAAGTTGAAAAAATAACCAACATCCTCATTATTAGTATCTATAAGTAGCAATTCATCTGTTGAATATCCTAGGCATATATATTTAAAGTGCAATGTGCTACATAAAATCAGTGATTGTAAGTTTAATTAACATCGAATGGGAGTTAGCAATTTAACTTCAATTTACAGCATAAAGGTTAGGTGTGCTGAGCTCTTTCCACAATACTGGTGCTATTGTAACATTGAACAGTAAATTGACTACTGAATAAAAAGTAAGAGTAGAGAAAAGCCATCTGTAAGTTGGACAATCTATAAGGCTACCATATCCCAGTGAAAATATACTCTTTTTATTTTTTTTTGAGATGAAGGGTCTTGTGCCGTCACACAGGCTGGAGTGCTGTGGCGTGCCCTCAGCTTACTGCACCTCGGCCTCCCTGGTTCAAGCAGTTCTCCTGCCCCAGCCTCCCTAGTAGCTGGGACTATGGGCACGTGCCACACTACGCCTGGCCAATTTTCTGTATTTTTAGTAGAGTCGGGATTTCACTGTGTTAACCAGGATGGTCTCCATATCCTGACCTTGTGATCCACCTGCCTTGGCCTCTCAAAGTGCTGGGATGACAGGCGCGAGCCACCGGGCCTGGCCAAGAATGTACTCTTATTTAAAAATTTTAAATACATTTGTCATTGTATGGTAGTACTTACAGAACACTAAAACCCAAAGTCTAGTCTAGACTGAGGCATAATGAGAAAAAAAGTAATCACATTAGTAGCAGTTGGTCTTATGCATCTGACTTCAAACCAATTCTGACTTTTATAACATTGTTCAGGTTACCAGATGCTGGAGGCAAATTCTCTGTAGTGTTTATGATCTCACGCTGAGGAATCAAGATTATTTATGTCCTTTTCTACCTCCTTAATGTATTTAAAACTACCTCATATGTTATTTTGTTGGTGTCCAATCTGTTTCAGTGGTTTCTATACTTGTCCTGCCTACTTTCAATTTCTTCTTGGGGTTTTTGTTTTTGTAAATTCAACTCACTTTTATCAGTTCTGTCAAATTTGTACAGCCTGGGGCAAATGGAAAATGAAGAAAAAACCAACAAAATATTATGCACAAAAGTTTTGCAAACCATTTTTAAAAAGTTTATATCTCAGGAAGGCAAGACAGGTGAACATTATCACATTTCTGTTATTGATTTTTTTTGGTTGGTCAGGTTACATCTATACCAACCTTTAAAGCTTGCATTCCCCCTAAGGTATATCCACCTATGAATGTATTTTCCTAACATAAGCTTAGATCTTGCTTTCCCTATCAGAGTTTTGAAAATCACTGATGTCATAATATTTGCAGAAAAGATAGGGGTTTTTCTATAAAAAAGTGAGAGATTATTTTTGGCATAGCAGATGTAAAAATATGGAATATGAAGTGATACAGAAAATATGCATGTGGTAAGAGCACAGTGAAAAAGTATTAAAATTAAATAACAAAAAAAATTAAAAACAAAAGCAGACCCACTCTAAAGCCATTTAACAGGTTAGTCATATATTAAATTGTGGAGCATATAAGTCTAATATTCAGAAGTCAAAGCCTCGAATTCTGCATTGTCAGTTTTTCTTTCTAGGGTCCTTTCTTGACCATTTTGTTGCCCTGTGCCTTTCTGATCCTGCTTTCTCATATATGTGTCCTTAAAATATTTACTTTTTTTTTTTCTAAAGTAAAAGTGAAGGGCCCTTCTGAGAACTGTACCTGTAGATTTTTTCTTTTGCTTTCCATTTTTTTTCAAGCATATATATTATATGGACCACACTGCAGAGTTCATGTGTCTTAACATGGTTTCATGAATGTCACGTCTTACTTCTTACTAAAAATTTTTCCTTGAAGACAAGGCCCAAGTCTACTGCTTTCTTTGAAACTTCAAAGTACTCAGTCTGTTGATGTGTTAACTCAATAGGTACTCAGTAAATGTTAATTGTTTGGATAAATGAAACAATCAAAGAGATGCAAGTCCTTTCACCTTTGTTAAGAATGATTAATCTATTCCTCCTTCAAACTGGTTTAAATTGTTGTAAGGGCACTTATTGGAGGCTTTTGTTAATTTAACTTGCATTTTGTTGTAGAGCCTATGGCAGTGGCTAGTTCTAAAGTAATGGTCAGACTGACTTCTATAGTTTATTTTCTGGACATAGGATTAGAGACCTAATCTGGCAAGTGGTTAACTACTCAGTGACTATTGAGGTGACCCACATTTTCTACTTTTATCCTTCTATTATGAGTAAAGAGAGCAGTAATAACCATCACAGAAATATGCTTTGTGTAGTTGGTGGAGAATACCCAGTCAAACAAATTAGTTAAATGTATTAATGTGGTGAGCATCTCCTTTAACCATAGCCTGATTTTAAGTCTGTTAGAATACCACCAAAAAGAAGATATGTTGAGTACAAGTTTAATTCGTGTACCCACATACATATTAAGCTTCCTTTTTAAATGCTGGGTGTTAAAATGTCACCATAATGGAAAAAAAGTTCTTCCATTAAAAGGTAAAATACTAAAATACCTGATTATACTTATTTTGCCTCAGTTAACATATCTATTTTAGAATTAATGGAATACAGGAAAGATGTATTTGGCAAGATTTTTGCGTAGTTAAGTCTGTTGTTCCAAAGCAGTATTACAATCCTATTACAGCAAATCGAATGGAATCTGCAGGTTTGTCACTTAGTTGAAGTTCAAGCTGTAACTAGTATTAAAGGAATAGATGCATAAGTACCAAACAGTAACATCTAACTCTTGGCATTTATTCTTTCCACTTGAACCTTAGGGCAATGTGAAAGTGCTTTCGAGTTCACAGGGGAATTCAGTGGAGACATTGAGATGAAATCTGATCTCTGAAAGGACAATTAATAGGTAAAAAAAGGTTCCTCTGTTTGGAAGTTTAAATTATGTCTTTATAGGAGATCTAGTAGCTCTACTGGAGACAAAGGTCAGATGGTGTTTCCATTAAAACAGCACTTTGCAGAGCAAACATCTTCATAGTTAAGAATTTGCTCTGGGCTAAAGCTGGCATCAAGATTCTAGCCCAGAAGCTATTTTATTTGAGAGATTCAATTTGGCTATTTTAGTTTAGTGGTTAAAGGGGATGAATAGTATTGTATTTTAGTACTTCTTTTCTCTTTTATTTTTAGTGTAATTATCAAATTGTTTTTGGCATAGCATTTGCAACCGGATATTCTTTTTTTTCTATACAACTAAGCACACGTTTATAAAAAGAGGAATTTGGAACAATGCACATTTTACATGAAGTGATTTTGTTAATTGGGTTAAGAAATTTGAGTACTTGTTTATTTTTATTTATAAACTTTTATTAGAGATGTTTCTCCATTTAGAGTATAATTGACTCAATTTTGAAATCTATTTGGAAGGCAAATATCTTTGTTCATACAGGGTCTTGAGTCTCTAGTTTATTCTCCTATGGAAACATCTTGTAAATAGTGTTGATTTTCTAACGGCAGGGACATTGCAGATGTTTATGAATTGCCATAGTAAGATTGCTTGTTTGTTAGGGATGACCTAGCTGAGTAAAAAGCACAATGAAGGAAAATACAATCCTAAACTTTTATGTGAAAGGCAAGATCAACAACTTGTTTCACTGTTTACACATTTGCTTTTATTTAGGATCTTACATTGTTTACAGTACTTGCAACAATCGAAAGCTAGATGAGACTTTTCAAAAAAGCTAAATGAGAAAGAACACTCGATGCTAATACTTTCTCTTTTATTCAATGTTCTTCATACGATTCTGAATTATATTATAAATGTTCTTGAAGAATTTTTATGCATAACAAATTAGAGGAAAAAGTATTTCTTGTGTATTATCTTTTAAGTCTATAGTTCAGATCTCTAACATAATTTTTTTTCCTTTATTTTTCTTATACTTTTAAGTTCTGGAATGCATGTGCAGAATGTGGAGGTTTGTTACATAGGTATACATGTGCCATGGTGATTTGCTGCACCCATCAACCTGTCATCTACATTCTCCTAATGCTATCCCTCCCCTAGCCCTCCATCCCTGACAGACCCCAGTGTGTGATGTTCCCCTCCCAGTGCCCATATGTTCTCATTGTTCACTCCCACTTATGAGTGAGAACATGCAGTGTTTGGTTTTCTGTTCCTGTGTTACTTTGCTCAGAATGATGGTTTTCGGCTTCATTCATGTCCGTGCAAAGCACATAAACTCATTTTTTACCATCACATAACTCTATCGTAAACATTTTTGAGCACATGAAAATTATCTATGTCTTATTACACTGTAAAATTTTTACTCCAACCTTGAGCTAATATATTCTCAGATAAAATATAGTCCTATATTTTATTTTTAGGGGAAAAAAATAAGTGGTAACCATTCTAGTATTTTCTACTTTCACCTCAGTGATGGGCCCTCATTTTGGAGACCAGTGGCCAGTCCGTGTAATGGTTTGACACATCTGGGAGAAGCCATACTGTAAGTCCTCTTGTTACCGGTGGAGGGTGTCCACGTTCTTGGTGTCTTGAGTGAAGAAGTGGACAAAATGCACAAACAAAGCAAGGAAAGAATGAAGTAACAAAGGCAGAGATTTATTGAAAATGAAAGTACACTCCACAGTGTGAAAGCAGGCCGAGCATAGGTGCTCAAAGGCGGAATCTTCTCAGGTCCAAATTCCTCCTAGAGATTTCCCATTAGCCATTTGGTGCTCACCTCATGTAAATGAAGTGGTGGCCCGCGATCAGTCTGACTGGTGGCAGAAAGAAACCAACCAGAGGCTGAAGTGAAGTTACAAAGTTCACACTCCTAAGCAAACATCTGACTGGTTGTGAAAATAAACCAATCAGAGGTACTTTCAATTTCCCATCTGCTGGGCAGAGAAGATGGGGCTTTGCAAAGGTAGTCTCTGGTCCCTTTGTTACTTAGGCATGGAAAGTTAGGGTTTTCCTTTCAATTCAGTTCTAGGAAGTCAGCGAGAAACGGCCTTAGGTTCCCCACCTTCAGGCCCTTTCCCTGCCTCACACTGAGGTTAGGCGTCTCTTCCCAGAGGGATGAATTTATGTGATCCAAACCTTGACACCCTGGGCTTTTGGACTGAAAGGAAGTTCCAGGGATACTGGCTAGATGGACAGAGAGAAAAACTTGACCTCTTTGTTTCAAAACCAGAATTTTCATACATTTTTATTTGTGTGCATCCTTCCCTCATAGCTAGTGGTTAACATCTACCTGTCCTCAAGGCTGAGTTTCAATAGCCCTTCTTCAGAGATACTTTCCTTTGTCTCTTGCACTCTCAGTGGGAATTAATGTCTCCTCCTGTAAATCATCACTTGAATTTCTATTTTGCATGGAAACAAGCTGCCTTATATCAGAGTTTTTCTTATGTACTTACATGTGTAAGTTCACTTGCTTATGTGTTTCCAGCCTGTAAGACCAATGCATATTTCATCATCAAATTTCCATCTATGCTACTAGTAGTGGTTTATACTTAGTCATTTGGCAAACACTCTTGGTCAACCTCTTGTTCTGGCCAATACAAAAACTTTTCAATGGTCTCCTGCTCAGAATTCAACCTCTTCCAGTCATCTTTTACAATCTGACACATTACACTCCAAGATTAAAAAAAAAAAACAAAACAAAACCCTTCTTAGCTACTAGATGCTTTTAAAATAGATTTAAAAAATATATTGACTCAATTGACCAATACAACCACCCCGAGAGGTGAATACTGTTCTCATTACCGGTTTATTTATAAAGAAACTGAGGAACACAGATGGTCACCATCCTGTCTCATTTTTTTGGTTTTCCAATTATTCCACAAATATTTAGCTGACTACTACCATGTACTCAGTTTTAGAGATGGGTCAGTGATTAAGGCAGTTCTTGTTATCAGAGAGTTGGCAGTCTAATTAGAAAGACAGTGAAAAGAGAACTACAATAAATGATGAAACGTTTTGTAATAGAGGTCAGCACACAGAGTTTTACAGTAACACAGAGGAGTAGGATGGGCGGTTGTCCAATCCACTTTTTGAGAAGGTTAGAGAATGCTTCCTAAAGCAAGTCATCCCCTAGGCTGATGAATGAGAAACAGACTGGTGTAGTAGGGGATGAGGAAAAAGTACTCCAAGCACAGGAAACAGTAGGTGTAGCAGGAGTGATCATGAGGAGCATGACAGCAAAGTCCTATGAAGAATGTTGAAGGAGTATGCTGTATATTTATCTCAGAGATGGACTTAAAAAGAATTATGATAACAAATATTTTCTGGAAGATTGTTATATGGCAAGAATTATTTCACATTATTCCAGAAGGAAGAATGACTAACAGAAGTTAACATGTAGGAGTTAAAATGTGGTGGTTTGCAAATTTAGATTAAAAGTGTGCCTTTTGGTTCTTAGATTGATCCAACGACAAAATGGGTTTGAGATCCTTCTTACTGGAGGTATTTAATTACAAGTTGGAAAATTTTTCTTTTTCATTAATAGTAGGGTTTTTTTTTCTTTTTCTCCCATTGGCAAAGAGTTTAAATTGTTCTCAAATATACCTTCCATCTCCCCTATCCCTGAAACCGTTAGTATATTGGCAAAAGTGATGTTAAAAAAAATGAACAATGGAATACAGCACTTCAATTTGCTCAGTACAGAATTTGTAGAAAAGGATTTTATTATAATATTTGAAGTTCAGTTTGTGAGCAATCTTACAGCTTATGGGCAAAAGCCTATGCATTCTAGAGAAGTAGTAAAGGATTATAAAACAGTGATCTTCTGTTATACACATTTTCTGTTTAGATATGGACAGTAGAATAGACATAACACAGCCCACACTGGGTAATATTTCTCACTATACTAGACATTCTATTTTAATAAAATATATATTTTGGAGGGCTAAATATTAAGTGTGATACTTTTTATTTCTTAATTTTCACCTGTAACAGTCCCTTAGAAGACAAAACATTTCATTTGATATATGAAAAGCTCTAGTAAAATATTTAACAGCATTTTTATATAGTTTATTCTGAATAAATGTATTTTAAGCCCAGTTTCACTGGGGTAAAATTCTGCATCCTAGGGTGTGGCATTTAGACTTAGTTGGAAGTTTTTAGCATTGGCTGAGATATTGTCCCTCCCCTGACCTCTAATCAATTGTAGATTATGCACCAAACAGTTTTGCCATGAAGTTCCTTGTAATGGTTTAAACTGTGTCAGATTAAGCCGTAGAGTTAATGAATTCTACCTGTGGAAAATAACTCCATTATTGTGCTGCTGCACTAATGATGTCACTTCACTTATTTTACAACATTTGCTGGATTTAGAACTATCACAACCATGGCTCCAGTAGGGAATGTGTTGAAAGAATAATCTTGTAGAAAATGAAAAAAACATATGTGGGAGTAGAAATTGCATAATTACACAATTTCCATTCTATTTCAGTACAAGCTGTTTACTCATAGTTCACAAATAGTGGAAAGGAGTTTTAAATCACGACTTGGCAGAATATTCTGCTTTCTCTTTTTCCTGTCAACTGCTGAGTTACCATTCTTTTAGAATCTGATCCCTAGTGGTAAGATCCAACTCTAAGTATTCATATTGTCTCTTCGCATTTGCTAACAATTCACTGGGAGAAATGTAGTATCTTATGGCATTACAACTTGGAAAATAGTGGGAAGGGTACTCATAAAAAAGCATTCAATATCCTAAAATAATACATTTGGCATGTCCATCACTTCATCACACATGATCACGCATCATACACTTAACTATCCTTATTTGATCTTTATGCTGCCAAATGTATGTATCAAACATTACATTGTAATTCAATCTCACAATTGATAGTGAGGATAAGAACAATTGAATGGTTCTTTGTAGTTGGCCTTCCTCACATTCCTTGGACTTAAATATGGCATCGTTATTTTAAGGAGGTGTTCATTATTGACTAATCAGAAACAGAGAGGGATGAATATTTAGTTTGATAAACTGGGTGTGGGAAGAGGAAGGGGATTGGAGTGAATTCTGGGAGGCTAAACATCAATCTAAATTGCTCCTCTTTATTTAAATATGTAACTTTGAGTTAAGAGAGGAAAGTCATTAGAATGAAAATACTTTTTAAAAACTATGATTTACCTTTAATTTTCATTAGGAAAAGTAGCTTAATATCTCAATAAATCATGTGTGAAAGAAGTTAAATTTAAAAAAGAATAAATGGCATTCTAAAAATGAGGAACAGACAAGCCACAGGCTCTGAAAGATGTATTTTACAGTGTTATGTAAGAGTCAATTAATTCATGGAACTATTTTTTGCCACCCTAATGTTAATGTTAGAGAATATTATGAAAGAGAGGTTAAAAGGATACATTTAATAACTTTGGAATCATGGTCGGTTATTTTTGTGTTAGCTTTATCAAAAGGTCAATATGAAAAGTTCTGTCATTGATAACACTGTGAATGAATTAACCAAATACATTTTATGCACAGTGCCAGCTAAAGGTGAAATCTATGTAACTTTAACTGACTGATTTCTCTGACCTCAGTGGAGCTAATAATTTCATTTTAGCTTCATTTCAGACTCATTTTATTCTTGTGACATTTAATGAAATCTATAAACAAACTTAAAAAAAATCTTATTCAACAATTTTATACTTTGGACTTTTAAACATATTTTCATCCAAGCTATAAATTTATTGGCATGCTCTTTTGACACAGTTGCTTTGTGGAGTATGGGATTTTACTATCAGTTTAATAGAAATTAACAAATACAATCCATTTGATCAAACCAGTTCTGTAAATTAGATTTTTAAGCAAAGTTTTATGGGTATGTGCAAAGAACTCTCTCTACCATAGAAAAAAAATTATAAGATTTATGGGATTTCTATTTAAAAACTGATCCCCACTTCACTTCTCTCTTGGTTTAAAAACTCTTTGACACATTCTTCTCAGTAGTACAAAAATCAATCACATCATATGCATTGTTCCTTAAATAAAATATAACTCCTTTTCATAGTCTAAAACATTCTGCATGATCTGGTTTCTCTATCTTTCTAATCTAGTCCCAAGCCATTTGTCTCCCTTTCACTAGATTGCAAACTGGCCTTAATTCAGCTCCTCAAACCCAGCAAGCTTACTTCTAATAAGACTTTGCATATGCTGTTCCTTCTGCCCTGCTCCTTGCTTGACTGGCTCCTTTTTATTCTTTAAGTTGATGTTCCTATATGTTTTCTTTTTCTTCAAGCTAGCCCCTCTTCATAGGATTTACATTAGTGCTTATTTGTTAGTCTTCTGACATTCCCATTAGCCTGAAGTTGATTAATGCACACATTAGTCACAGCAGCCAGCAAATGTATGATACTCAGTATTTGCTCAAATATTGATACAAATATAACTGCAATAACTGAAAATAAACATAGTTATTAATTAGTGCCTATCTCTAAACAAGATGCCTTCAATTACTAGATACCACTGAAATACATAGAAAAGCTAAGGATTTTTAAAAGATTCTGAAAAGTATTTTTAAAAAGGGATTATGTGACATATCACAGGAAGCATTACAAGGCATGATTATTTATTTTTCAAATTTGATTTCAGAATTATAATAATAATCAAGTATTAGAAAATTTCCAGACACTATGTAGCCTCATCAGTTGATTCCTTTAAATATCCTACTAATATTGGAATTAATTCATATATTATAGAAATCTGACCAATATGCCATATAAAAGTTGAATCTTCTCTGTTCAGGTCTTGACTGACATATGTGGAAAAAGTTATTTTATTAGAATGAGCTTGGACTCAGTGTAGAAAGGTAGAATGAATAATTTAGTATTGTAACTCTCCAGCAACTGACTAGTTAAAATATTTTTCTTATAAAAATGTGTATATGACATAATTAGTGTGGAACAAAGTTAGTTATATCAATTAGGGGTTTAGGAAAGATTTTATCATGAAATAAGTTCTAATAAAATCTTGAAGTCTTGGTTTTATTCTGTAGGCAAACGAGTGAAAATATTTTAGGCAAAGCTTGAAAAGATACTGGAAGGCCAAGCAAAAATGCCAAGAATTGGGTTAATTGGCATAACACAAGATGGCTGGGCACAGTTGGGGAAAGTGTCAGAGTAGGGAGAATCCCTACCAAGAAAGACGGTTTGTGCAATTAGCTCTCTGAACTTTAACCCTTCCAGAATAATTAATGAGTAACAGAGGGGATCAAGACAAAGACACAAAGTGATATGGTGGGTGCTAGCAAGTAATACATCAAAGAATGCTCGTAATTGGCCCTGTGGCTTTCATTCTTTGCCCTATTTCTTTCAATTCATTGACTCAAAATAATGGGTTCAGGTTCATTATCAACAGGTTTTAGCTGTAAGAGCACAACATTACAACAAAGCTTGAATTGTGGCAGGATTGATGGCCAAGTAAGAAGTTGTAGTTGGTAACCACTCTTTGAAGAAGGAGAATAGCAGATTTCTTCTGAATGAATCAACAACTTTTACATTCATATTTAGAATCTTGAAAAAGTCTTATATTCTCTAATTCTACAATAATGCTGGAATATGGTTGGTGTGGGCAGGTATGTATCTTTCCATTTGAATGACATTTAAGACCATGGTGAGAAGGTTTATATTCATGTATTATTTTAAATGAAGTTGAATTATTGACTTATGATGTGTAAATACATCAAGAGTTTTGTCACTCCAAGTGTGTGACTGTGAAGTTTTTCTTATAATTTGAATTATATAGTTTGCAAAAGTTTTGATTCTCTTTGATTATTTACTTAGTGATCACAATGGGGGAAGAAGCAGGAAATTCCTAACATATTTTGAAGACAAGTGTTCTGAATCATTCTAATTTAATAAGCCAAATTTGTATTGTCATGCACAAAATATACAATTTTTTTAGATTTATGCTTTGTTATTTTATTTAATTTTGTGTGGTTCTTATGTAAGGAAGGATAAATTTTATTTTTTCCCTTGGATACTTAAAAAATATTTTTCTTTACTAGTCACTCCCAAATCTTTGGAAGGTAGCCTTGTAATTATTAATTTTCATTATCATATTACATGTATTTTAATTTTAGAGATTAGGTACATTGTGTACTTATAGTCAAATACTAATTAATACATCTGATTATTATTTAGAATTTTAAATATTTTCATAGTACTTAATATTATTTTAAACTAGAATTTGACTTACAATCTAACATGTTTTTAGCTGTTTATTTCATTATCTTTATTAAAAGGATACCATATCTTGGTTTACATATATTTGCTGTTGATGTTTTAATTGAATTTTTCTAGAGCTTTGAAGACAAAGTACAGTAGTGCAGGAGATTGAGCTGGAGATTTAGTTTTGTGATTCCAATTAAATAAAACATCTATTAAAGTGCATTGAACAGGACTGATAAAAGAGTGTGATTGATGAGATGGTCTAGAAACATTTAAATGTAATCTTGTTGTGGGTGCTGTACATACATATGTACATAATAATGAAATCTCTACTAACTACACAGGATGAATCTGCTAAACAGCTAATATGTGTCAACAAAAAATTTATGGCAAATTCATATGAGCATATTGTTGAAAAATCGTAGATTCTGTATAACAAATCAATGAATCTACAAATTAGCCTTTACATTTCTCGATGAACAGTGTTAAGCTTAGCATAGTTTCTTTACTTTAGATCATAGTGGTATCATAAATTTTAAATGAAGAAGAAACTCGTGTTTTTACAAGTAACATCACCTTTTCATTTTTGCTAACAAATGAATTGTCAATACACAATATTGGCAAAATAGTTCTTCTGGTGAGTTAGAATATATTTAGGCATAATTTGGAATTTTAAGAGCTCTTAGATACCATCATTTCAGTGTAGTTTATCAAGTTAATCTAGCAAAAGTTCCTCCTAGCTCTGATATGTTATGCTAAATTTGGATGCAGTAGTGAATTTGGGAGTGAGGCTCTGGGAAAATTTGCCTTTCAGGGCTATATTTCCTTATTCACCCTGTAGCAGACATGTATGTGCACACATTATTACATTTGCATACAATACATAATTTTATAAATATCAACTAAGCATTTCCTAATATAACAAGCATTGTAATAGATGGGCTGGAAATTCAAAGACGAATAAAATCATCATCACAAAGCTCACAGTCTCTTTGGGGAGACAGATGTATAAACGAATAGCAATACAATAATGTTCTATACCATACTAAGTATATAAGTAAAATTCTTCCTGAGCACAAGAAAGGAGCCACTAAATACATATATGTGATGGACCTCCAGCAAGATTTCATAGAAGAGGTAGCATTTAGAAGTGGATCTTGAGAGGTAAACATTAATCAAGCAAGAAAGGTGAAAGATGAAGGGATGTATCATTTGAAGTTACCAAGGTGTAAAGAGCCTAAGTGTTTGAAAAGCTGCAAATTAAATTGCTTAAAAGATTAGTTTGAGTATGAAGTGCTGGTTTGAAAGTTTCTGGGACATTGTGTTAACATATTGTGTGGAGTCAGGTTGGAAAACCTCATATTTGTGCTAAAGATATTTGGCTTAATTCTGAGAGCTATAGGGGGAGCTTGGGAATATCAATAAGAGCACATGCTTTATGAAGAGCACATGCTTTCTAGCAAGAACACTTGTAGGCTGTGAGTTGCTGATCTGGAGAGAGAAGTTCTTGGTGGCAGTTCTTGCTGGAAAGCTGTGTAAACCATGACCTACTTAACTGACGCAGGGGCAGTGGGCATGGAGAAGAGTAGGGCTGGTTTAAAGGAGATTGCTGAGACAGACTGCAGAGGATTTGATACTGAGAGCTGAAGAAATACATATAGTCGAGGGAAATCCCTGCGATTTATATTTTTGGTGTTTGGTACATTGTGATTGTAATATATCTTTGTGGGAAGATAACGATATGGACTTTAAATAAGTTTTTTTTGTTTCTGAGATTTTGGTGCACCCATCACCTGAGCAGTGTACACTGTCCTCAATTGGCAGTCTTTTATCTCTCACCCCACTCTCACCCTTTTCCTGGAGTTCCCAAAGTCCAATGTATCATTCTTTTGACTTTGCATCTTCAAAGCTTAGCTCCCACTTATGAGTAAGAATGTATGATTTTTGCTATTCTATTCCTGAGCTAATTCACTTAGAATAATTTCCAATACCTTCTAGGTTGCATTAAATGGCATTATTTAATTCCTTTTTATGACTGAGTAGTATTCCGTCTTTATATATATATATATATGTACCACATTTTATTTCTTTGATTGATAGGAATTTGGGCTGGTTCCACATTTTCACAATTGCAAATTGTGCTGCTATAAACATGCATGTGCAGGTATCTTTATCATATAATGACTTATTTTCCTCTGGCTACATACCTAGTAGTGGGATTGCTGGATCAAATGATAGATACACTTTTAGTTCTTTAAGGAATCTCCACACTTTTTCATAGAGGTTGTGCTAGTTTACATTCCCATCAACAGTGTAAAAATATTCCCTTTTCATCACATGTATGCCAACATCTATTATTTTTTTATTACGGCCATTCTTGCAGGAGTAATGTGGCATCACATTGTGGTTTGGATTTGCATTTCCCTGATAATTAGTGATGTTGAGCAATTTTCCATATGCTTGTTGGCCATTTGTATATCTTGTTTTGAGAATTATCTATTCATGTCCTTATTCCACTTTTTGATGGGATTTTTTTTTCTCACTAATTTCTTTGAGTTCTTTGTGGATTCTGGATATTAGTCCTTTGTCTGATGTACAGAGTGTGAAGATTTTCTCCCACTCAGTGGGTTGTCTTTTAACTATGCTGATTATTTCTTTTGCTGTGCAGAAGCTTTTTAGTTTAATTAAGTCCCAACTATTTATCTTTTGTTGCATTTGCTTTTGGGTTTTTGGTCATAAAGTCTTTGCCTGAGCCAATGTCTAGAAGGGTTTTTCTGATGTTGTCTTCCAGAATTTTTATGGTTTCAGGTCTTAGATTTAAGTCCTTGATCCATCTTGAATTGATTTTTTTAAAAATGAGAGATGAAGATCCAGTTTCATTCTTGTACATGTGGCTTGCCAATTATCCCAACACCATTTGTTGAATAGGACGTCATATTTTCACTCTATGTTTTTGCTTGCTTTGTTGAAGATCAGTTGGTTGTAAGTATTTGACTTTATTTCTAAGTTCTCTCTTCTGTTCCATTGGTCTATGTGCCTATTTTTAAACCAGTACCATGCTGTTTTGGTGAGTATGACTTTGCAGTACCTTTTGAAGTTGGGTAAGGTGATGCTCCCAGGTTTGTTCTTTTTGCTTAGTCTTGCTTTGGTTATGTGGACTCTTTTTAGATTCCTTACGAATTTTAGGATTGTTTTTTCTAGTTCTGTGAAGAATGTTGATGGTATTTTGATGAGAATTACATTGAGTTTGTAGATTGCTTTTGGCAGTATGGTCATTTTCACAATATTGATTCTACTCATCCACATATATGGGATATGTTTCCATTTGTTTGTGTCATCTGTAATTTCTTTCAGCAGTGTTTTGTAGTTTTCCTTGTAGAGATCTTTCACATCTTCTTACTTAGGAATATACCTGGTGGTTAGGTATATTCCTAAGTAATTTATTTTCTTTGCAGCTACTATAAAAGTAATTGACTTATTGATTTGATTCTCAGTTTAGTTGCTGTTGGTGTATAGGAGAGCTACTGATTTGTGTACATAAATTTTGTACCCTGAAACTTGGCTGAATCCATTTGTCAGTTATAGGAGTTTTCTGGATGAGTCTTTAGAGTTTTCTAGGTATATGATCTTATCATCAACAAACACCGACAGTTTGACTCCCTCTTTACTGATTTGAATGCCCTTTATTTGTTTTTCTTGTCTGATTGCTTTGGCTAGGGCTTCCAGTACTACGTTGAATAGAAGTGGCGAAAGTGGGTATCCTTGTCTTGTTCCAGTTCTCATGGGGAATGCTTTTGTTTTTTGCCCATCCAGTACTATGTTGGCTGTGGGTTTGTCATAGGTAGCTTTTATTACCTTAAGATATGTTCCTTCTATGCCAATTTTGCTGAGGGCTTTAATCATAAAGGGATGCTGGATTTTGTCAAATGTTTTTCCTGTATCTATTGAGACAATCATGCGCTTTTTGTTGTTAATTCTCTTTATGCCATGTATCACATTTATTGGCTTGGGTATGTTAAACTATCCCTGCATCCTGGTGTGAAACCTGCTTGACGTGGTGGATTATCTTTTGGTTACACTGTTGGATTCATTTCACTGGTATTTTGTTGGGGATTTTTGCATCTATGTTCATCAGGGATATTGGTCTGTAGTTTTATGTTTTTGTTATATCCTTCCCTGGTTTTGGTCTTAGGGTGATAATAGTCTATCAATTTTATCTATCTTTTCAAAGAACTGGCTTTTTGTTTAATTTATCTTTTATATTTTGTTTAATTTATCTTTTCAACTTTATTTAGGTCTGCTCTGATCTGTATTTCATTTCTTCTGCTAGGTTTGGTTTTGGTTTGTTCTTATTTCTCCACTTCTGTGAGGTGTGACCTTAGATTGCCTGTTTGTGCTTTCTCATACTTTTTGTTGTATGCATTTAATGCTATCACCTTTCCTCTTAGCACTGCTTTTTCTGTATCCCAGAGGTTTTGATAGTTTATGTCACTATTATCATTCAGTTCAAGATTTTTAAAATTTCCATCTTGATTAAATTGTTGACACAATGATGATTCAGGAGCAGGCTATTTAATATCCATGTATTTGCATGGTTTTCAGGGTTCCTTTTGGAATTGATTTCCAATTTCATTACACTGTAGCCTGAGAGAGTATTTGATATAATTTTGATTTTCTTAAATTTACTGATACTTGTTTTGTGGTGGCTTGTCATATGGTCTGTCTTGGAGAATGTTCCATGTGCTGATGAATAGAATGTATATTCTGCAGTTGTTGGGCAGAATATTCTGTAAATATCTGTTAAGTTAATTTGTTGTAGGGCATAAAGTCCATTGTTTCTTTGTGCTATTCTGGGTCCATTGACCTTCCATATGAATTTTAGGATCAGCTTGCCAATTTATGCAAAAAAACTTTTTGGAATTTTGGTAGAGAGTTTACTGAATCTGTAGATCCACTTGGAAAGCGTTGAAATCTCAGTAGAGTATACACATGCCATGGTGGTTTGCTGCAGCCTGCACATTCTGCGTATGTATCCCAGAACTTAAAGGATAATAAAAATAAATAAATAAAAATAAAAAACATACTCAAACTTATCTAAAAGCTATTTGCTTATCATTAATTAAAACAATTTTGCATGAATGCTCAACAGAGTTGTATGTCCATATCCATATCTATCACCAAGGGATGTCTCTTCAATTATTTTGATATTTCTTTCAACAATATTTTGGAGTTTTAGGATATATAAGCTTGCATTTGTTTTGCTAAATGTATTTTTAGGTATTTTATTTTCTAATGCATTGTAAATGGAATTGTTTTCTTAATTTCATTTTTGGATTGTCCATTCCTAACTTATAGAAATTTATTATTTATGTTTACTGATCTTATATCCTGCAGTCTTGCTAAACTCATTTATTAGTTCTAATACCTATCCAGTGAATTCTCTAGGATTTTCTATGTACAAGATCAGATTATGCCATCTATAAACAGAAATAGTATATTTCTTCATTTGCAGTCTGGATGCCTTTTATTCCTTTTTTATGCCTAATTGCACTGCCTAGACTCTCTAGTACAATGTTAAATAGAGGTGGCAAGAATGAGGATCCTTGTATTGTTCCTGGTAGTAGGGAGAAAGCATCCAGTTCTTCATTATTAAGTAACATCTTAGCTGTGTTTTTTTTCATACATACTCTATATTAAGTTGAAGAAGTTACCTTCAATTCCTAGTTTCTTGAATGCTTCTTATCCTAAGAGTGTGCTGGATTTTGTCAGATGCTTTCTTTGCATCTATTGAGATGCTCATGTGGTTTTATAAGATGATATTTAAAAATTTTAAGCTTAGCAGTCCATGGATACACAACAATACAATATTATTAGGCCACTGAAATATTTCTGTAATAAATCCAATTTTAAATAATATATATCTTTAAGAAAAATGGTTCCAGCTACAAAAGTATGGTCTGTGTTTACCATTTTAGCTCAATACTGATTCAGCTTCCTGTCCTGATATAACAATCTGCTTTCATTAGAATACCTCCATGTCTGTGATAATATGCTTGGATTTTCTCATGTTAAGTAACACATATGAAAGCATAAAAAGAATGAATTTAATATTAAAATACATACAATTGTAGCTACAGCTGAATACTTGTGTTTATTTATTTAATAAATTAATTTTTATTTTATGGGCAAAAGAAATGTATTTATTATTCTATTTAATAGTCAGAAATAAAAAGGCATCCAGATTGGAAAAGAAGAAATAAAACTAACTCTATTTGTAGATGGCATGATCTTGTACATAGAAAATCCTAAAGATTTTGCTGAGAAGCTATTATAACTAATAAAAATGAGACTAAAATATAAATATAGCTTTTTGTGTAAAATATTCAATATATTCTTTTTGTCCATAAAATAAAATTAATATTTAATTTAATAAACACACACATATCCAGCTATAGCTGTAATTGTATATATTTTCAATGAAGCCAGAATAAGGCTAATCTTTGGGAAAGAAATCAACAATGAATAACAGTACTTTAATTAAGGTCTTTTATGTGTTTCTGTTCTGAGAAATACATATTTTCTAGTCTAAGTAATACTACACATTTTACTTAAAACTGTGTAATACATAACATAACTGAAAATAGGTTTCAGCTTTGATATGTGATATTTAAACATGAGAAAATCCAAGCACGTTATCATAGACAGGGAGGCATTCTAATAAAAGCAGATATTTATATCAGAACAGGAAGTTGTTAGCACTCATAAGAGAATTATTTAAAATAAGATTTATGCATTATAGGGTAACTGCAGGATTTCTTTCACTGTATCTTCTACATAAATATTGCAATCATTATAAATGACTAAATAAGTGTCTTTAGATTTGGTCAAGTACAATTTTTAGAAAAAAGTAGGAATAATTTTTGAATTTAATAGCTATTCTTAAAATCATATCATTCCTTAAAAATACCTTTGATTATATAGTATATTAAAATCTCAGTCAAGATAAATATTTCTGTATTGTTATCCACCTGAGTTGCCCGTTAAACACCTAGTACCTTGATCCATATTCAGGTTTTTTTCTTTAACTCTAGTCTGCCTGCTGTGATGAAAGAATCATCTCATCTTGTATTAATTTCATTTGATACATGGAATATCATTATGTCATACCTGTTGGCGTAAGCTTAAATTCGGAGAATATCTAAACTTTAAAAGTAATATTTTAAACCTTTTTCATCAGGAGTATTTTTCTTTTCATTAGGTGTCTATTTTGGCATGATCTAAATATAGCAGAAATGTTGAGATTTTGATCATCAAAATATCTAATTTTAAAAACTTTTCTTATATGATAACAAAATAAAATAACTTAAAATGTGTTTTTGCATGGATTTTATCATTTGAATCTTTGTCTTTCTTTAATCATTGTGTAGGGAGCATAGATGATTATAACTTAGTGGAATATTTTGTCATTTCATTGTGCATTAATTGAGTGCACATGTGTGTGTTATTTATGTGTAACTTTGGAGTTTGGGTCCTTATTTTTCTTTCTGTCTTGTTCTTCATATAGAATAATTTCTTCAAATATACTTTTGGTGAATTATTTTTCCAGGCTTCTCTGATAAAAGGAACATGCATAATAACATTGTTAACTTTAATTTTATTAAAATTATATAATAAGGATATCTAAAAGTGTTCTTAATTTGGTAATAGAAATATCTTAATACTTGACAACTAAATTTTCTCATTAAAACATCAGTTAAGGTCTAGCAGACAATAATGTTTATTGTGATGTATATTAAAAGAGAACATTTCTGACCCACAGCTAAAAAAGGTGTATGTATTGAATTATGTTTCTTTTTATTTTCAGTGTGTTTATATATATTCTTCAGGATTAACTCATGACCCAATGATACTCATTTCTGAAAGTCTAATACTAGATTGTTTAGCATAAAATACTAAGGCATTTAACACTATAATTTTGTATTAGGTTATCTGAGGTAATTTATTGGTTCAGTATTTGGACACAAATATTAGATTTCTAAACAATTTAATTTCCATATAAATACACATTAGGGCATTTTTGATATAAACAAACATCTTTTTGCTTTGGTGATTGATTTGACTTTTCACTTTGTCTGGTGGCAAAGAAGTAATAAATGAATATACTTGATATTTTAACACAAGAAAACATTGACTTGTATAGGTTTTATTAAGAATTAACGAAGTTGGATTTCTTTGGAAATTTAGTAATAGCTGCTTACATATCTATAAACACACACATTCATATATAGACACACATATTTATGTTTTTTTATATTACTTTGTATATGCATGTATTTATGTAAAAACATAATGTACATGTTTTTATATGTACATATTAAATATGTATGTATATTTATAATGTTTTTACATTCTAGAAATAATTTAACATTGTTTTATACATCTACATGTTTATATACTTATATGTTCATATTGTTTTAAAAGAAGCAGCTCTGAGAAAATCAGAGTATACCATCACTGCAGCCTAAAACTGGTCACATATCTTGACAGGTTAAAATTACTCTTGATGAGAAGTTTTACCTAAATCTCTAAAAATATTTAAAAATTAATTAGTAGAAAGATTAATTGTGGTTGGCAAAAGACCATTTAGGAAGCTTTTGTGCTTTTTCACACAAGAAACCATGAACCCCATCAACGAAAGCAGGGGCAGTGGGAAGGAGAAAAGTTGGAAGATTCTGAACTACTGATTAACACATTGTTGGCATAGGATTAGCCATTAATTATAACCTCTTTGGAAAAGAAAGCAGTGCTCACTAAAACTGTACATGAATAAACCATGTCATTCCAAAAGTATGGTTAAAATCATGACACATCACTATTACATTGTTGATTAACAGTGTTTCATCAACCTGGAGGCAAGGTTCTAGGAAGATTTTAGAAGGTATAGTCTTTGAACTTTTCCTCTTCAACATTTTTATCATCAGTAGAAAGAAGGAATATGTATCAAATATATCCATAGGATTACTCAAGCTCTTTATTTCCTATTGAGTCAATTCTGATGCAACATTTTTTAGAAATTTATAAATTTTGTTTTCAAAATATACCCAAATTGGGATTGATAATATTCTCATTATCTTTTCATTTTCTTCTTTTTCTGGTTCTGGTTCTGGTTCTCTCTCTCAAAATTCATCATATTGTTTATGTCTTCTCTATTCTTCTAATCAATTTTGCTGAAGAGTTTTTACTTTATTTTCTCCCCCTGCAAAGAATCAGCTTAGCCTCATTTATCTCTGGTTTGTATTTCATTGAATTTGCAAAATTATCACTCTTTCTATATATGATAGTTCAAGATATTAGCTGAAAATCAAAGTATGAAGAAATGTAGAGTTTGCAAATCCTAAATCTGACAAATCTTAAAGAATCATATTTGTCTATGTTTTTTATTTTCTTCCAGTTGTCATTTCTATTATTTCATCTTGTTCAGGGTTTGTATTCATTTCCATTATTTCAATGTGTTCAGGTTCTGTATATTTTATTCTTGAAAATGTTATTGAAAACTATCGTATAGATGTTACAGTGAAAATGAGAGAAAGTTGATCTTTGTTATAGCTTGCATATGAATTAAAGATCTAGATGTATTAGTAGATTTTCTGCTGTTACTTTCTGGCTTAGGATGTACTTCTTGCCTTTTATTTTTGGATTTATTATTTCTCATTAAGATTTGTGAAGGCAAAGCATTATTTTCTGGTATTGTCAAAATAATTATTAATATTTTATTTCATAGATGATATGCATATAAGTAAGCTTTTCTATTATTTTGTTAATTATTCCAAAAATCTCCAGTAAAATTATTGAAAAAAATTATAACTGTAGTGAATTATACATATTTTTGGAATATTAGAATGTTTTAGCATCAGAGACATAGCCTAATTATTTCACAGATATAGCTTTATATTTTCCAGCTTTTCACCTTATCATTTACCTACGTACCCACACTATACATTCACAATTTACTTTCCTATCCTTGCTGATTTTTTGGGTCAGAGTCTTTGAATGCTTACTTTTAGATTGCACTCAATGTAATATGTAATCAATTTCAGGCTTAGTAACACTGATGTAGTTATTTGCCCTGATTCAGTGAGATCAGGGCTGGGCTTAAAAGAAAAAGAAACAACCATCCTGTCATACATGGGATTTCCAAGTCTCCCAATCCCCTAAAAAAAAATTTTTTTAAATTGCTTCAATTTTGCTTGAAAATCTTATTTCATTTTGCAGCATTTCCTGAAATTCTACTAATTAAGTCTTCATTTGAGATGCACTAAGTGTTTCTTTTCAAAACAAGCAAGAAAAACATACCCAAATGATCGATATTTTTATGGACTTATTCTTTTTTAAATATCTTAGATATATCAGAGAGATAGAGTAGAAATTTGAGAGAACATGGTGAGAAAATTTTGTGTCAAGATTTTCAGGGAGGTATAGCCTTAGGTGACATACAGCACTTTGGGTTATGAGCACTTCCTTCCTCTACCAGGAATTTAATTCATCAAAGAGCAACTTGAAAGCACTGAATGCTGCAGGTTAGGGGCCAAACACATTATTAGACTGAAAAGGAATATGGAATAAGTGGGAGAAAGACTTTAGTCAAGGACATAGTTCATTATGACTAATGATGAATTAAGTAAGAGTGAATTTGGAAGTAATAGCTACCCACAATTTGCGCAGAGTATATCTCAGTAAATATTTGCTAAATTAGCAAGTAAATGCATGTCCATAAAGTGTAGGAACAAGTGTCAAATATTCAAAGCAGTTGACACAGGGAAATGCACCACTGAGTAGTCTGTATAAGACGAAATTGCCTTGTGCAATACAGAGTGAAAACCAGTCAAGCTAAATTCTTGTAGTCACGGATATCCAAAATACTTGTTTGATTGACTACAGGTTTTTTTTTCATATTTCTCTTGTTTTCGTTTCTTGTTTCACCTTCTGTTTCATAATACAGAGCCAAGAATGGTTAACATCTCACTGGAGGTGCCATTACGTTTTCACTGAAATTAGATGGATTGCAGATATTCTCAAATTAGTGCTTGAAATCACTGATTCACTTCTGCCTTAAACATGGAAACATCCATGAATATTATGTCTTACCTAAACATCTAAAATGAGGGAATCCTGAGTATAATAAACTATAAAAGATAAAGAGTTTTTATGTTCTATGGTCCTATGTTCTATGGCCTCATACTTCTGGCCTGGTAGAGGGTTTATCCCAGGGATCCTTCTAAGTCTCCCTTTTAGGAGATACCACATGCAATAATTAAATTCTAAGAAATGCTAGTATGCAAGTCAGAATTTAACAGTTATTAAAATATATTTTTTATTTTATAAAAACTGATCTGATACTTTATATCATTTTAATTTTTTCCTTAAATACATGTATTTTTAAGTGAGAGAATGATTAAACTCCAAATATTGCATTATAAATTACCACTTAGCCAAGACAAATTATGGCCTTTACATAAACTGTACTTTGACTTTAATAGGAGACATATTTGCACCATGTAAATGATGTCTAGGGAATAATTTAAGCCTTTTGTGAATTGCTTTATCTTCTGAAGACCACTAAGGCACCGTTCAGTTCACTGAAATGGCCATTTACCCAGTAGACATAATCTGTGTTCTATATTCAGGTCGAGAGATAAAAAAAAATTGAAACTGTATTTTTTAAATATCATGAAAAACAATTACAATTTGGCTGCTAAATTGCTTCATCTGGACTAGTTTATGTCACAGTTAACTTCAAAGCACTCAAACATTTTACACTTTTCTGAGACTCATTACAACTGAAAGAAAGAAAATTTTTACTCTCAAAGGTAATTTGACATTTTAAAATTAGAAGATATCTTGCTCTTCAGGTTTATCTCATATATAAAACCCGATAGTTTTAAAATAGTCCCTCCCTATTTCATCTCCACTAAACCATAATCACAAACTAAAAATATCTTATTTTCTAGCATACTAAATGTCCATTAACCTCTTAAACATGAACTTACACTAACCTGTATCAAAAGAAATATGTAAGTTATATTAATTTCTAACCAGAAATGCAGCTACCAAGGTACTGCATATTTGTGTCCTCCAATGAGTACACTTGATCTTTGTAGATCAGCTTTGTCATAGGCCTGCAATCAGAATAAAGGGGAGTTGGCTAAGTCACTCAAATGTCTAATGGCAGCAAATAATAACATAAGGGTGAATTCATCTCAATAGGAATAGAAGAGCCAGTGGAGCCATTAGGCTATAAGCAGGGCATCATCTTTCTTGGACAAGTTTGCAATGGGCATTGCTAACATTTGCCAGTGATTCTTATTTTAAATTGTTTCCAGTGCTGGTATAGCTATTTCTGTTTGATACATTTTTTGCGGCAGGGGTCGGGGGCAGGTAATCCAATAACCTCAATCGAGTTGCATTCTATTTTTTAACTGCCTAGGAATCCCTCTTCTCTCTTTAAGTGGTACTGTGTAACTCCAGTGTGATCTACTCTGTTTCAGTTCTGCGGCAGAGGGCAATCTGATGTTCCTAAGGAACATCAGGGTATCATTATTCTTAGGTATTCATGCTATAGCACTTGAATGTGCTGTAATTAAAAGTCTCTATTTGATGTAAATACTTCTGTTGGTTCCCATTTTAATCAAAGTTATACATACACAAATAGTTCAAGAAGGCTTTTATGAAAATCTACTCATCCCCCCCTTAATTTTCCCTGTCTCAGAAGCAACTCCATTACAAGTTTTGCTGATTGATTTGGTATGAGTCAAGTCTCTAGATTATGCAACTGAACTATACTTTTTGGCTCGACAGTTTTAAGCATTATCAATTGACTTCTCAGTTCAAACGATCAGGAATCACCTGTTTCCTCCACTCACTCCCATAATGCATGAAGTACCTTTCTATATTTCCATTTCTCAATGCAATTATTTTACTTAGATTAATATTATGTGTCTGCATTATTATACCATGTAAGCACCATTCAGAATGGAATGATAAGGTAAACCATGATTGATTTCCTTTACTGCTCAATGTTGTCAGAGGAACTTTTCTTAGGTGTCTTGTAATCTTGGGATTTTTGCTCATATTTATGAATCAGAGGCTCAAACGATTATTGGAAAATTTGGTAGCATGGCTGGGGCTTGTTGACTGTTAGCTGCATTGTAGAACAATCACATTGCACTGTTTTATACCTTTGCCTTCAGATTTTTCCTCTTGTGCTTGTCTGGTTTCCAAGGAAAGATAATCTAAGTCTCCTTTTTGGAGAGTAGTGGCCTGGCTGTGAGTGTTCTGGGTACTCTGGAGAAGAGAACTGGTAGGCATATGTTCATCCTCCTGTTTTCAGGAGACCAATCCACTCTTGTGTCTAACTCATATAACATCTTGTTCATTTTCTTTAGACAATTAATCTCCATGGTTTTATTAGAGTAAAACAGAGGACATTGGAATCTAACAACAAATCTCTCTGTACAAAACATTTCTGTTCTCATCTTATCTTCAGGAGTACTTTTGGCCAACATTTCTGGAGACTTTTTAGTTTAAGGCCAAGAACTCCTTGATTTTCCATGGTGCCTTCTTAAAATCTAGTTTTCTTAGATCTTTCATAAGTTGCCACTAATTCAGCTGCTTTTATTTTTTTAAATTTTACTTGAAGTTCTGGGATACATGTCAAAAACGTGCAGGTTTGTTACATAGGCCATAGTGCCATGGTAGTTTACTGCACCTATCAACCTGTCATTTAGGTTTTAAATCCTACATGCATTAGGTATTTGTCCTAATTGCTCTCCTTCCCCTTGCCCTCTACCCGCCTCAGTTGCTTTTCAGTTTCCAAAACTTTCATTGTGTTTCTCTTTCCTTTTTTCCTTATTCTTTGGGTTTTGTTTTCTTTAAACAGCTTTCTTGAGCTACAATTGAAATAGAATAAACTGTATATAATTAAAAGATACACTTAAAAAATAATTTGTTATTTTATTGACAGATAAAAATAGTATGCATTTATTGTGTACAACATGGTGGTTTAAAATAGGTATACATAGTGGAATGGCTCCATTAAGCTAATGAAATATTCATTACCTCACATACTATTTTGTGGTGAGAACGCTTAAAATCCACTCTCAGTGATTTTTAACAACATAATATATTCTGATTACTATAGTCACCATGTTGTACAATAAATCTCTTTAAGTTATTTTTCCTATCTAATTGAAATTTTGTATCCTTTGACCAACATCTCTCTAAACCCCACCCCCCAGGTAACCCCAATTCTACTCTCTACTTCTACTGAGTTCATTTATTTTTAGATCTTCTATGTAAGTGAGATCATTCAGTATTTGTCTTTTTTGTTCCTGGCTTATTTCACTTTGGGTACATATCCTAAGGAAATGAAATCGTAAGTCAAAGAGATATCTCCACTCCCATGTTCCTTGTAGCATTATACAAAATGGCCAAGATATGAAATCAACCTAAGTGTCCACCAATGAATGGATAGATTAAAAAAATGCAATATATTTACTCAATGGAATTCTATTCGGTCTTAAAAAGAAAGGAAATCCTGTTATCATAACAACATGGATGAACCTGGAGGACATTATGTAAAGCATATATTTCAATAATTTTGTAATGTATGTATATACCTGTGAAACTATCACTACAATCAAGATAATAAATATATTCATCTTAACTCCAGAGTTTTCTTTTTCCTTTTGTGTTTTGAAACATTCTCTCTCTGTAGCCCAGGCTAGTGCAGTGGCATGATCTTGGCTCACTGCAACCTCTGCCTCCTGGGTTCAAGCGATTCTCCTGCCTCAGCCTCCTGAGTAGCTGAGACTACAGGCACATGCAACCTAGCTCAACTAATTTTTGTATTTTTAGCAGAGATGAGGTTTCACCATGTTGGCCAGGCTGGTCTCGAACTACTCATCTCAAATCATCCACCCTCCCCAGCCTCTCAAAGTGCTGGGATTACAGGTGTGAGACACTGCGCCTGGCCATACCAGAGTTTTTCCTCCTACCCTTTTGTAACCTTTATTCCTGAACCTTTGCATCTTCCTTCGCTGCCTTTTCCAGGCAACCGCTGATCTTTCTGTCACTATGCATTAGCTTGCATTCTCTAGAATTTTATATAAATAGAATATACAGTACATATTATTTTCTGGTCTGGCTTTTATCACTCAGTATAATTATTTTGAGATCCATCCATGTTGTAGGATGTATCAATAGAAAACTCCTGTTTTATTGCTGAGTAGTATTATTTTGTATTGATAAATCTATTGATTGGCATTTGCATTGTTTCCAACATTTGGCTATCACCAGTAATGCTCTTATAAATATTTGCTTCTAAATATTCGCATGGACATATGATTCTATTTCTCTTAAATAAATACCTAAGAGTGGAATGGTTGGGTCACATGATATATGAATGTTTAACTTTTTATGAGTCAGTCAAACTTGTTTCACAGTGATTTTACCATTAAACATTCCTACCAGCAGCCTGGTAATATAACCTATTGCAACCCCTATGTAAAATAATGTGGAGTTTCCTTAAAGAACTAAAAGTACCTTTATCATTTGATCCAGCAATCCCACTACTAGTTATCTATCCAGAGGAAAAGGAGTTATTATACAAAAATTATATTTGCACACGCATGTTTATAGCAGGACAATTTGTAATTTACAAAAATATGGAACCAGCCCAAATGCCCATCAATCAACAAGTAGATAAAGAAAATGTGGTGTATAGATATATGTGTATATATATATATATACCACGAAATGTATATATATATATATATATATATATACATACATACCATGAAATGTATATGGTATATATACCATATATATATATACGGTGTATATATATATATATATATATACGGTGTATATATATATATATATATATACCATGAAATACTACTCAGCTATAAAAAATGAATCAAATAATGGCATTTGCAGCAACTTGGATGGAATTAGAGACTGTTCTTAGTGAAGTAACTCTAGTAAGGAATACCAAATATCAATGTTCTTGTATATAAGTGGGAACTAAGCTATGAGGACATAAAGTCATAAGAATGATACAATTGGGCCAGGCACGGTGGCTCATGCCTGTAATCCTAGCACTTTGGGAGGACAAGTGGGGTGGATTACTTGAGGTGAGAAGTTTGAGACCAGCCTGGCCAACATGGTGAAACCTTGTCTCTACTAAAAATACAAAAAAAAAAATTAGCTAAGCATGGTGGCACACACCTGTCGTCCCAGCTATCTGGGAGGCTGAGGCAAGAGAATTGCTTGTACCTGAGAGTTGGAGGTTGCAGTGAGCCAAGATCACACCACTGCACTGCAGCCTGGGCAACAGACTGAGACTCTGTCAAAAAAAAAATTGTACAGTGGACTTTGGGGACTAGGGAAAGGAGTGGGAGGGAGGTGAGGGATAAAAAAAAATTCCTACCAGCAGTGTATGAGGGTTCAATTTCCTTCATAACCTTATTAACACTCAGAATGATTAACCTTTTACATTTTAGTCATTCTAATAAATATCTAGGTGTGTAGTTGTATCTCGTAGTAGTTTTAAATTGCATTTCCCTAATAACTATTGATGTTGAGCCTTATTTGCTATCCATATACCTTCTATGGTGAAGAGTCTAAGAGTTTTTCCTCTTTCTTATTAGGCTGTTTTTATTAAATTTAGGGAGTTTTAAATATATTCTGAATATACAGCCTCATCAAATATATGATTTGCAATTTTTTTGCCTTAGTCTCTTAGTCTTATCTTTTCATTCTCTTAACAGTGTCTTTTGATGAACAGGTGTTTACCATTTGTTGAAATTCACTTTATTTTTATTTTTTCTGGATCATGCTTTTGGTGTCATATCTAAGAAATCTTTGCCTTTACCAAATTCATAAAGATTTTCTCCAAAGTTTTCTTTGAGAAATTTTGTAGTTTTCTGTTTTACATTTAAGTCTATGATCCATTTTGAGTTAATTTCTGAATATAGTGCAAGTTATGGATTGAAAGTTCATTTTTTGGTATATACAACTTTTCCAAGTAACTTGTTGAAAAGGCTACACTTTTATGCTAAACTGCCCTTACACCTTGGTCAAAACTAGTTATTCATATATGTATGCATCTATTTCTGGACTCCCTATTCTGTTCCCTTGATCTATGCTGTGTTTTTATACTGATTTCCCATCATTATGATGACTAAAATTTTATAAATTTGAAAAAATATAGTGCTAATATTCTAACCTCTATCTTCTTTTTCCATTATTTTGGCTATTTATATCTTTTCTATTTCCATATAAATTTAGAATTAGCTTATCAATTTCTACGAAATCTTTCTTGGATTTTGATTGAGATTGTGCTGAATCTATTTATGGATCAAGTTTTGGATTTTTTTGACATCTTAAACTGAGTCTTCTGATCCATGAACACAGCATACCTCTTCAAATATTTAGATCTGCTTTATTTTTTAGCAATGGTTCTTAGTTATAATTGTAATATTTTTCACATATTTTGTTACAATTATTCATGAAGTTGTTATTTATTTATTTATTTTTAATCTTTTATTTTAGGTTTGTGGGTATATATGACACTTGTTATATAGGTAAACAAGTGTCATGGGGGTTTGTTGTGCAGACTATTTCATCACTCAGGTATTAAGCCCAGTGCTCAACAGTTATCTTTTCAGCTCCTCTCCTTCCTCCTACTCTCCCGACTCATGTAGAGCCCAGCATCTGTCATTTCCTTCTTTGTGTTATAAGTTCTTACCATTTAGCTCCCCCTTACAAGTGAGAACATATGTTTGGTTTTCTGTTCCTGTGTTAGTTTGCTAAGGATGATAGCTCCCAGCTACATCCATATTTCCGTAAAAGACATGATGTTGTTCTACTATAGGGCTGCGTAGTATTCTATGGTGTATATGTACCACATGTTTTATTCCCATCTGTCATTGATGGATATTTAAGTTGATTCCATGGTTTTGCTATGCGAATAGTGCTGCAGTAAACATTTGCATACATGCGTCTTTACAGTAGAATGATTTATATTCATCTGGATATGTATCCAGTAATGGGATTGCTAGATCGAAAGTTCTTCTTTTAGCCCTTTGAGGAATTGTCATACTGCTTTCCACAATGGTTGAACTAATTTACACTTCCACCAACAGTGTATGAGTGTTTTCTTTTTTTTTTAACAACCTTGCCAGCATCTATTTTTTTGACTTTAACATCATTCATAAATCTAAAATTACAATTGTTGATTGCTAATGTATAAAACTGTCATTCATTTTTATATATTGATTTTGTATCCTGCAACCTTGTTAAATTTACTTAATCATTCTGGAAGTTATTTTGTAGATTCAGTTGGATTTTTTTACATAAACAATCATGTGATCTAAGAATAAAAATAGTTTTACTTCTTTGTCCAATCTAGATGTATTTTCTTTAATGTCATTTTTCTGCCTTATTAAACTCAAAAAATCTTTAGTACAATAGAAGTGGCAAGAGATGACATTTTTGTCTTGTTTCTGATTTTAGTGGAAAAGCATTTAGTCTTTTTCTATTATGTATGTCTTCATAGATGCTCTTTATTGGGTTGAGGAAGTTATTCTTTATGCTTAATTTGCTGAGACTTTTTATCAATAATGGCTGTAGTATTTTGTCAAATAGTTTTTAATGTCTACTGAGGTGATCATATCATTTTTTAAAGCCTGCTAATATGGTGAGTTACAATGATTGACATTCAAATGTTAAACTAGGCCTGTCTTTTTAGGATGGACTCAACCCGTTTTTATTCATTTGATACGTTGTTAAATTTGTTTTGCAAGATATTTGCTTTAAATTATTGCATTTATGCTCACAAAGGATACTGATTTGTAGTTTTCTTGTTTTGTAAAATCTGGTTTTGGTTCAGGGTAATACTGGCTTTATAGAGTGAGTGGGGGAAGAAGATCTTTTTTTCCAATTTTCTGGAGAAATACAATCTTGGTGCATTTTATCATTAAAAGTTTGGTAGAATTCACCAAGAAAGCCATCTGAGATTAGAGTTTTCTTCTTTGGAAGTTTTTAAACTTCATATTCTATTTATTTAGTAGGTATAGATTATGTTATCTATTTCTTCTTGAAATATTGTTTGTGCTTTTTAAATAATTTGTCAAATAAATTTAATTTTTGACTTTTTTGGCATGAAGTTGTCATATACACTGATCATCCTTTTAATATCTGTGGTATCTTTGGTGACGTCACCTCTCTCATTCCTTGTTGGGTGATTCGTGTTTCTCTCTCCTTATGACCTTGCTAAAAG
>PVKP010009260.1:0-69043 GCA_004027715.1 Plecturocebus donacophilus | reverse complement strand
TTCTGTTTCTTAGTTTTCCTTCGGGGGGCGCCCCTTCCCCACAGAGCTGGGCCTTCCCGGGTTCAGCTGTGCTTCTCAGTCCTCAGCACTTCCAATTGCTGTTCTCCTTGTGGGGATGGGACCGGCCGCGCCCGACTAAAAGGGCACCACCCAGTCCCGCACACTCCGCACCGAGAAGCGCCGCGCCGGCCAAAAGAGTTGCACTGGTGACCTGCGTGGCTCCCTCGCCGGGAATCTCCCAGTCCGTGGGCATCAAATATTCGTCTGCAACTGCGGCGTCCACTCGCTCTCTGTGCCCTCACCGCGAGCCACAATCCCGAGCTGCTGCTACGCGGCCATTTTGGATCTCTCCAAGACTCCTGTTTTTCAAACTACATATCTGTATAAGGCTAGACTTCCTTCATATTCTCCAACTAAAACAACATTTTGTAACAGTCTGAATGCAGAAGCAGATATGAGAATTCAGCTGTCTTCTATTATTAAGCTAGAGGTTTAAAAGATATGCCAAAGTGTAAACAATGCTACTATTCTCTCTAATTGTTTTGGTTTGGAAAATATTTTTAATAAAAATGCTATTTAGGCTACAGTAGCTCATGCCTGTAATCCCAATACTTTGGGAGACCCAGGTGGGCAGATCACTTGAGGTCAGGGTTTGAGAGCAGCCTGGCCAACATGGCAAAATCCCATCTCTACTAAAAATACAAAAATTAGCCAGGCGTGGTGGCACATGCCTGAAATCCCAGCTACTCAGAAGGCTGAGGCAGGAGAATCACTTGAACCCAGGAGGCAGAGGTTGCAGTGAGCCGAGATTGCACACTTCACTACAGACTCCATCTCAAAAAAAAAAAAAGCTATTTGTGTTAATATGCTATAGGCTTATTATTGTTATTTTAAATGAATTAATATTTAAAATTTTTGTTTAAAATTCAAATGTAGTATATTTTGAAAGTGGTCCAATTGTCCCATAGAACTGATGTTTATGGTTTCTTTGAATAAACATAGAAATTGATGCTCCCAGTCTTAAAATTTGAGCACTCACCTGTCATGATTGCCTATCCAACCATCGGCTTCCTACTGACCAACTCCTTTTCCTTAGCCCTCCCTAATTCCCATTTTCCCACACGTGGTTACACTTCTTACCTGCTATAGAAATCCCCAAGTTTAGTCGGTCAGGAAGATGAATTTGGGACTAATCTCCCATCTCCTCAGCTGTAGCACCAAATTAAAGCCCTGTTCCCTGGCAATACTCATAGTCTCAGGCATCAGCTTTCTGTGCGGCAAGCAATGGGACCTACACCAAACCACTGGAGTTTCATTAACAATTTGATAGATATATCCTTCCTAAAGCTCCATGAAATCCTCAATTTTTTTGAGGAGGGGGTGGAGTCTCACGCTGTTGAGCAGGCTGGAGTGCAGTGGTGCAATCTCAGCTGACTGCAACCTCCGCCTCCTGGGTTCAAGCGATTCTCTGCCTCAGCCTCCCGAGTAGCTGGGACTACAGGCACACACCACCACACCCAGCTAATTTTTGTATTTTTAGTAGGCACAGGGTTTCAACATATTGGCCAGGATGGTCTTGATCTCTTGACCTTGTCATCCACCTGCCTCAGCCTCCCAAAGTGCTGAGATTACAGGCGTGGCCACCACACCCGGCCCAGTTATTTTTAAGAGTATGAAGAGATCCTGAAACCAAAAAGTTTGAGAACTACAGTTCTAGGTAAACAAAACAGTTTGTATTAAGGCCCAGAGATAAGAGAAGGCACTGTGAATTCTAGAACTGTACATTGTTTGGCATAGCTGGAGAAAACAGTTTGAAGGAAGAATTGTGCTAGACAGAGGGAAAAAAGCTGCCATATCACAAGGTTTGTATGCCATGATAACATGGGGAGTTAGTGAAAGGTTTTAACCAGATCCAATTTAGGTTTTAGAAAGATGCTCTGATAGAGAGAAAGAATTGAAGGTAACAAGACCAGATGCAAAACTGCTGAGTCATCCAATAAAACCCTATACTTTTCCTTTTTCTTAGAGGGATGATACTTTGTTATTTATTATTTTAATTATACACTTAAAAATAATGAATAAGGTGTTTTAAGCATGATCAGACAGCTACCCTTCCTAAACTTCCAAATTTCTTAAACACTTCTAGCTATGACCATCTTCAAACAAACTACATTCATTCCTAATTATCTTTCTTTTTTTTTTTGAGACAGAGTCTCACTCTGTTGCCCAGAGTACAGTGGTACAATCTCAGCTCACTGCAACCTTTATTTCCAGGGTTCCAGTGATTCTCATACCTCAGCCTCCTGAGTAGCTGGGATTACAGGTGTGTACACCATATCCAACTAATTTTTTTTTTTTTTTTTTTTTTTTTTGTATTTTTAGTATAGACAGGTTTCATCATGCTGGCCTGGCTGGTCTCAAACTCCTGGCCTCAAGCGATCCATGCGCCCCCAGCCCTCCTAGTGCCCAGTGCCTAATATCTTTTTCTAATCTCTTTTGTATCTTGCAGTTAAACATATCAGATTAAACACAAACAGAAACATGTTTTTTTCCCCCTCCAAAACCTCTGCTAAAATATCACTAAAGGGATTTTAAAAAGACTTAAACCCTACTACCTGATCATTTCAATAGATGTGGAAAAACTACTTGATGAGGTCTAACACCCTTTATAATAAAACTAAAACTAAACAAACTAAGAATAAAAGGGAATTTCCTCAACCTGATAAAGAGTATCTACAAAAACCCCACAGTTAACACTATACTTGATGGCAAAAGACAAAATGTGCTTTCCTCCTATCAGTAGCAATGCAAAGGTGTCCACTTGCCATTTCTACTCAACAATGCACTGCAGGTTCTAACCAGCACAATTAGGCAAGAAAAAGAAATAAAAGCATCCAGATTGGAAAGGAAGATGTAAAATGATCTCTGCTTGCAAATGACATGATCTGGTATAAAAAAAAAAATCCTAAGAAATCTAAGAAACTATTTGAGCTAATATACTAGTTCAGCAAGGTTGCAAGATACAAGATCATTTTTCTGTTTTGGGACAGGGTTTCACTCCCGTTGCCTAGACTGGAGTGCAGTAGTGTGAACACGGCTTACTGCAGCCTCAACTTCCCAGATTTAGGTGATTCTCCCACCTTAGCCTCCTGAGTAGCTGGGACTACAGGTGGGCATCACCATGCCCAGGTAAGTTTTGTATTTTTAGTAGAGATGGGATTTCATCATGTTGCCCAGGCTCGCACTATATTTCTATATATGAGCAATGAACAATTCAAAGGTGAAACAGAGAAAACAGTGCTAATTGTAATAACACAAAAATTAAATACTTCGGAACACATTTAACAAAAGAAGTTTAAGACTTATACAATGAAAGCTACAGAACATTGTTGAAAGAACTTAAAGGCCTAAATAATAGAAAGACACTGCATGTTCATAGGTTGTTAGACTTAATATTGTTAACATGGCACACTCCCCAAACCGATCTACAAATTCAATGCAATCCCTATCAAAATCCCAGCTGGCTTTTTGGAGAGAAATTGATAAGCTGATCCTAAAATGCATAAGGAAATGTAAAAGACCCAGAATAACCAAAACAATCTAGAAAAAGAAGAACAACGTTGTAAGAGTCACATTCCTAATTTCAAAACTTATTCGAAGTTATAGTAACTAAGACTGTGTGGTACTGGCATAAGGCAGACATAGAAACCAATGAAACAGAATTGAGAGTCTAGAAATAAACCCTCATATTTCACAGCAAATTGATTTTTGACATAAGTGCCTGATGTGGTTTGGCTGTGTTCCCACCCAAATCTCATCTTGAACTGTAGCTCCCATAATCCCCATGTGTCACGGGAGGGGCCCAGTGGGAAATAATTGAATCATGGGGGTGATTACCTCCATGCTGTTCTTATAATAGTGAGAGAGTTCTCACAAGATCTGGTGGTTTTATAAGGGGCTTTTCCCCCTTCTGTTCAGCATTTCTCCTTGCTGCTGCCATGTGAAGTATGTGTTTGCTTCTTCTTCTCCCATGATTGTAAGCTTCCTGAGACCTCCCCAGCCATGCTGAACAGTGAGTCAATTAAACTTCTTTCCTTTATAAATTACCCAGTCTAGGGTATGACTTTATTAGCAGTGGGAGAATGGGCTAATACAGTGCCAAAACCATTCAATGGGGAAAGAACAGTCTTTTTTTTAAATGGTGCTAGGATAACTGGGTACCCATATGTAAAAAAATGATTTTGTACTCCTACCTGAAGCCATATTTAAAAATTAACTGAAAATGGATCAAATACCTAAATGTAAAAGCTAATACTATAAAACTCTTAGAATAAAAATAGGTACAAAGTTTTGTGAACTTGGTTAAGGTAATCATTTCTTAGACATAACACATAAAGCATAAGCATCAAAAGAAAAAACAAATTGGACTTCATGAAAATTAAAAACTGTACTCCAAAGGACACTATCAAGAAAGTAAGAAGACAACCCACAAGATGGGAGAAAATATTTGCAAATCATATAATATAAGGGTCTAGTATCCAGAATATGTAAAGACTGTTACGATTCAACAGTCCAGATCTGAATTGCTATCTTAACTTCAACCCAATTGAAAACAGGCAAAAGATTTGAGTAGACATTTCTCCAAGAAGACAAACCCTTGGCCAAAAACACATGAAAAGATGCTCAACATCATCAATTGTTAGGGAAATGCCAAACAAACCCACAATGAGATACTACTTCACATGTACTAGGATGGCTACAATAAAAAAGATAACAATAACAAGTGTTGGAAAGGATATGGAGAAATTAGAACCCTCATACATTGCTGGCAGGTAGAATGAAGCAGCTGCTTTAAAAAAGTTTGGCAATGTTTTAAAAAGTTAAACAAGGAGTTACCAAATGACCTAGAAATTCCCTGCCTAAAAGAAATGTAAAAAAAAGGTGTTCAAACAAAAACTTGCATACAGATGTTCATAGCAGTATTTTCATAGAATCCAAGAAGTGAAAGTGATCCAAAGGTCCATCAAGTGATGAATGAATAAACAAAATGTGGTGTACCCCATACAATCAAAAAATATTATTTATCCACAAGGAACCAAGTGCTGGAATATATTACAACATCACTGAATCTTTTTTTTTTTTTTTTTTTTTTTGAGACAGAGTTTCAGTCTTGTTGCCCAGGCTGGAGTACAGTGGCACGGTCTTGGCTCACTGCAATCTCTGCCTCCTGGATTCAAGCGATTCTCCTGCCTCAGCCTCCTGAGTAGCTGGGATTACAGGTGCCCACCACCATGCCTGGATAATTTTTTGTATTTTTAGTAGAGATGGGTTTCACTATGTTGGCCAGGCTGGTCTCGAACTCCTGATCCCAGGTCATCCACCCACCTTGGCCTCCCAAAGTGCTGAGTGAGCCACTGCGCCCAGCCGACATTGATGAATCTTAAAAACATTATGATCAGTAAAAGAAGCCAGACGCAAAAGACTACATATTGTATAATGTTATTTGTATGCAATATCTAGAATAGGCAAATTCATAGAGACAGAAATTACTATTACCAGGGGCTGCGGGGAGGGTAAAATGGGAGTGACTGCTAATTGGTATAGAGTTTCTTTTTGGGGTGATAAAAATGTTCTGCAATTATATCATGGTGGTAGTTATGACCTTGTGAGTACACAAAAAAATGCCAGGCATGGTGGCGTCCTGCATAGAATACAAAAAAGTCCCACCTACACAGGAAACTGAGGCAGGAAAGTCACTTGAGCCCAGGAGTTCAAGATCAGCCTGGGCAATATATTGAGACCCTGAGTCTTTAAAAAATTTATTTAAACCCTACTGAATTGGTATGTTAAGTATATCTCAATAAAAGAAGACACAGATTTATAAAAACAGAGTTGAAGTTAAGATGGCAGTAGTAAGAAATGTTAAAAATTTTGGAAAATGGAAACTAGACATACAACTTACTGTATGAACAGGAAAAAAGGTAAAATGTAAGTGGCTATACTAAAGAAAGAGGACAAAAAACAAGCACACCCTCTTATACAACATCAGAAAGGCTTAGGAAGGCCGACCGCGGTGGCTCATGCCTGTAATCCCAGTACTTTGGGAGGCTGAGGCGAGTGGATCACAAGGTCAGGAGTTCAAGACCAACCTGGCCAAAATGATGAAACCCCGTCTCAAACAAAAAACAAAGAAAGAAAGAAAGGCTTAGGAACAGTAGGTATCAGGTACCTCTAAAGGCACAGGAGTAAGTAAAGGTAAAAATAGAAAGTTGGCCGGGCATGGTGGCTCACGCCTGTAATCCCAGCACTTTGGGAGGCCGAGGCGGGTGGATCAAGAGGTCAAGAGATCGAGACCATCCTGGCCTCGATGAAACCCCATCTCTACTAAAAATACAAAAAATTAGCGGGGTGTGGTGGCACATGCCTGTAGTCCCAGCTACTTGAGAGGCTGAGGCGGAAGAATCGCTTAAACCCAGGAGGCAGAGGTTGCGGTGAGCCGAGAGGTTGCGCCACAGCACTCCAGCCTGGTGACAGAGCAAGACTCCGTCTAAAAAAAAAAAAAAAAATAGAAAGTTGAGTTAAAAGTCTAAATAAGAAGCAGTTATATCTCCATATCCTTTTGTCAACCTTGTATAGTAAAGTTACTACTCCTCCACCCAGGTTTAAAATGAAAGGTTTATTCTCTATTGAGAAGTTGAATCAGAGAGATGTTGAACCTGGGAACACCAAGAACAGGTAAAGCCAGAGGTGCCCCACTAAAAACAGGAATATTACATAAAACTCTACATATTGATCTGTAAGACCCTTCCCTACTCAGCACTTAAACAAGTAGCTTTAAAAACTTGGGAAAAATACCTATATGAAAAACACATTAAAAAACCTGAAAGAAAGAACTCAGGGAAAAAAATGTGTAGAAGACATACATGTGCAAAAAAAATAAATAAAAATAAAACAACAACAAAGAAAGAAACTCCACAATTAATATTCTCAGAAAGGCAAGATGAAATCTTGTTGATTTTTTTTTTTTTTTGAGACAGAGTTTTGCTTTTGTTGCCCTGTCTGGAGTGCAATGGCACCATCTCAGCTCACCACAACCTCCGCTTCCTGGGTTTAAACGATTCTCCTGCCTCAGCCTCCCAAGTAGATGGGATTACAGCACCACCACGCCTGGCTAATTTTGTATTTTTAGTAGAGACGGGGTTTCTCCATGTTGGGCAGACTGGTCTCGAACTCCAGACCTCAGGTGATTCGCCTGCCTTGGCCTCTCAAAGTGCTGAGATTACAGGCATGAGCCATGGCACCCAGCCAATAAAATCTTATATTTAGGAATTCAAAAAATTTTTTTTAATGGAGTAGAAATTTAAATCATCAAATCTACCACAGTAGAAGAATGTTTTAATGTCAGCTTGACTGGGCTAAGGGATGCCCAGATAGCTCATAAAACATCATTTCTGGTTGTGTTTGTGAGAGACTTTCTGGCAGAGACTAGCATTTGAATGAGTAGATTGAGTAAAGATTCATCCTCACCAATGTGGGTGGGTACTATCTAATCCAGTGAAGGCCCACACAAAACAAAAAGTCAGAGGGGACAGGCAAATTATCTCTCTGATCTTGCCCTGGGACACCAAGGCTTCTTATTTTCAGGCTTTCAGACTCTGGAACTTACACCAGCACACTGCTCCTCCTCACCCCTACCTTCTCAAGCCTGTGAACTCTGACTGAATTACACCACTGGCCTTCCTGGTTCTCTACCTTACAGGCACAAATGGTGGGACTTCTCAGCCTCCATAGTCATGTGAGCCAATTCCCATAATAAATCTATATAGTTGACGCTTTAACAAAGTAGGGCCTGGATATGGTGGCTCATGTCTATAACCCCAGCACTTTGGGAGGTCAAGGAGGGAGGAATGCTTGAACCCAGGAGTTCAAGACCAGCCTGGACAATATAGCGAGACTCTATCTCTATAAAAAGAAAAGAAAAGAAAAAATATCCACATATAACTTTGGACTCCCCAAAATCAATAGGTGATAATTGACTGGAAGCCTTACCAATAACATAAACAGTCAATTAGCACATATTTTGTATATGTATTATATGCTGCATTCTTAAAGTAAGGTAGGGAAAAGAAAATGTTATTAAGAAAATTATGAGGCCAGGCATGGTGGCTCACACCTGTAATCCTAACACTGTGGGAGGCCAAGGCAGGAGAATCACTTGAAGCCAGGAGTTCAAGACCAGCCTGGACAACAAAGCAAGATCCCATCTCTATAATAATATTAATAATAATTTAAAAATTAAAAAAAGAAAATTATGAGGAAGAGAAAATATATTTACTATTCATTAAGTGGAATTAGATCATTCATTATAAACGCCTTCATACACTGAGTAGGCTGAGGAGGTAGAAATGGAGGGGGTTGATCTTGCTGTCTCAGGGGTGGCAGAAGAAAATCTGTGTATAAGTGGACCACACAATTCAAATCCATGTTGTTCAAGGATCAGCTGTATATCTATATAGCTATGTATCTAGGTGTTTACATATCCTATTACTTCAGTTTTTCTAGGGAACTCTGGCTAATACAATAGATATTTTTGATATTCTACAAAAGGATTAAAAAGGTTAAGGATACTCATACAACATAAAACAATAAAAAAAGACAAGATAAGACAAAAACAAGAAAAAGTAGGGCATAAATCCATAAAGTCCAATACCTAAGTAACAACAGTTTCAGAGATATAACAGAGATGAGACAATATTAAACACATAATTCAAGAAAACTTCTCAGAACTGATGTACATGAATTTCTACACTGAAAGGATCTCAAGACAATGAAAGAAGATCCACACCAATGTATAACTACATGAAATATCACAAATCAGTATGGCATTTGATCACTTAATGGCAACACAGAAAGCTAAAAGATAGGGGAGAAATGTCTTAAAAATTCTAAGGGAAAATGATCTCCAACACAAAATTTTATACCTGTCTAAACTATCAATCAAGTGTAAGGGTAGTATAAAGTCATTTTCAGAAACAGACGATTCCCCAAAATTTTACTTTGCATGTACCCTTTCTCAGAAAGCTACTAGAGGATGCAATCTAATAAAAAGGAGTATGTAAGGAGAAAGGAAGACATAGGCCTTAGAAAATATGCACTATAACTTACTTGAGCAAGACAAGTAATACGCATGGTAAGGATGAAGGATTTAGAGAGCAACTGGGCCAGACTGGAGCAGGGGGACCAGTTAGATAAAGCAGTACTTCGGATGAGAAGTACTGAGAGGATGCCTGATATGACCTAAAGGTCAGAATAACTGACCTTTAGGCTATAAAGTCTGGGGATGAATTAAGGACAAGATCATAGAAAACCATGCACACGATGATAGACTGGACAGTGAAAATGTGGCACATATACACCATGGAATACAATGCAGCCATTAAAAACAATGAGTTGGTGGTCCTTTGTAGGGACATGGATGAACCTGGAAACCATCATTCTCAGCAAACTGACACAAGAACAGAAAATCAAACACTGCATGTTCTCACTCATAGGCGGGTGTTGAACAATGAGAACACGTGGACACAGGGAGGGAAGCATCACACACTGGGGTCTGTAGGGGGGGAACAAGGGGAGGGACAGCGGGTTGTGGGGAGTTGGGGAGGGATAACATGGGGAGAAATGCCAGCTATAGGTGATGGGGAGGAAGGCAGCAAACCACATTGCCATGTATGTACCTATGCAACAATCTTGCATGTTCTTCACATGTACCCCAAAACCTAAAACACAATAAAATATATATATTAAAAAAAAAAAGAAAAAGAAAACCATGCACAAAAGACAAGGCAATTGTTAGTTGTAGGAAAATGAAAAAAATGTGCAAAAAGGAGAAATGTAATCATAGTATACTATATTATATATATTTTTACATATATGTATATACTATGTATATGTATATACATATATATAATTTTCATAGTCATAACAAACACTAAATATTGATTTAACCAACAATTATAATAATTTTGTTAGAAGACTAGGAGGAAGGGAAATTGAGTAGTATAAAAGACCTAAATCCTCATCTTCTATAATATAAAGTGATTAAATAATATCTAAAAGAAAAATCAAGAAGAGCAATTTAAGCATGTTATTTTAAAATATGCAGAAAAAAACCTGCTTTTAATGGTGAAAAATTTGAAAATGGTCTCCTCTGAGGAATGAGACTTAGGGTGAGAAGGTTGTGGTGTAGGGTACTGCTGCTTTTTGTTTTACTCTTATAGACCCATTTGATTTTTTAAATTCTGTAGTTAAGAAAAATAAACATCAAAAACTTTAAATCCAGCAATTCTTTAGACTTTCTTCAATGGAAGAAATAGAATTTTGCACTCTCTGGATGCTCCCTCTTCTTTATTTTTATTTTTATTTACTTATTCCTTTCTTCTCACACACCTCTTCCAGGATTCTTTTTTTTTTTTTTTTTAATGAGAAAGAATCTTACTGTATCACCCAGGGTAGAGTGCAGTGGCGCAGTCTCGGCTGACTGCAACCTCTGCATCCGGGGTTCAAGCTATTCTCCTGCCTCAGCCTCCTGGGTAGCTGGGATTATAGCCATATGCCACCACACCCAGCCAATTTTTGTATTTTTAGTAGAAATGGGGTTTCACCATGTTGGCCAGGCTGGTATCAAACCCCTGACCTCAAGCGATCCACCTGCCTCAGCCTCCCAAAATGCTGGGATTGCAGGCTTGAGTGACCGCACCCCGTCAGATCCTCCCTCTTCTTATACATTATTTGTGACATCATGTTTTTCTAAAAGAGTTTTTCAACTGTTTCTTCTAATTACTATTTTGTAATGCTTTTGTATTTTTTTATTTTATCAATTTTCATAGTCAACTTTACTCTTGTTAGCATTCTTAGTTACTTCTTTTCAGTGGATTTATTTAAGCAGTCTTACTGCACACGCCTTAATGCAGCTCAGAATACTTGTACTTGGCCCTAGTCGAGCTATCTTTCTTCTTTCCCACAGTAGCTAATACAAACTTTCTTTGCTCTCCTCAAGCCTTTTACTTCTGCTTCCCTAACTTTAAGAAGATAATCTTGATTCCTTACTTCAGACAAAGAAGAGATCATCAGGTAAAGAACACCAACTTCTAGCTCCATTTCTAAGTTTAACCATATCCTTCATCATCCTTACTTCCTACCTCTGTTGTTCAAATACAATTATGCCATGTGAAGCTGTTTTAAGACCACCTTAAGATCTGACTTCTCAGCTGGGCGCAGTGGCTCACACTTGTAATCCCAGGACTTTGGGAGGCTGAGGCTGGCGGATCACAAGGTCAGAGGATCGAGACCATCCTGGCTAACACGGTGAAACCCCATCTCTACTAAAAATACAAAAATTAGCTGGGCATGGTAGCACGCACCTCTAGTCCCAGCTACTCGGGGGAGGCTGAGGCAGGAGAATCATTTGAACCCAGGAGGCAGAGGTTGTCATGAGCTGAGATTGCGCCACTGCACTCCAGCGGGGCAACAGAGCGAGACTCCGTCTCAAAAAAAAAAAAAACAGGATCTGATTTCTCACTTGGAAATTCTTCCTAATTGAGAAAATTCTTACTTATGAATTGCTTTCAAATATGGTAAACTATCTGTCAATATTACATTTAATAATGAAAGTTGACATTATATTGTTTTTTGTTTTTGCTTTTTTTTGAGACGGAGTCTTGCTCTGTCGCCCAGGCCAGAGTGCAGTGGTGCGATCTCAGCTTCAACCTCTGCCTCCCGGGTTCAAGCAATTCTCCTGCCTCAGCCTCCTGAGTAGCTGGGGCTACAGGCCCAGCTAATTTTTTGTATTTTTATTAGAAACAGTGTTTCATCGTGTTAGCCAAGATGGTCTCCGTCTCCTGACCTCGTGATCCGTCCGCCTCAGTCTCCCAAAGTGCTGGGATTACAGGCGTGAGCCACCATGCCCGGTGACATTATATTGTTTTATAGACATATAATAAAACATCTATCCATACTTTAGGGTTGATAAATTTTTTTTAGGTCTCAAACATTTTCAAACATCCCATAACAGTTTGTAAGTTAGGCACCACACAAACAGTGCCTACTGGATAAATATGGTCCTGACTCCCACCTCCAAAATAGCCTTGCACCTGTGCCTTTAATCCTAAATTTCCTTGAACTTCTAAAAATGTTCCATCAAGTATTCATCATCCTTTCCTTCCCTTGGATCTTCCCTCGCTCTCTGAAAACGTAGTCCTTTTTCTTCAGCCTAAAAACATACTTAAGTCTCTCCCATCTAAAAACTAAAAACAATAAACTCTCTTTCCTCCTCTTGCTATCAACCCCTCTCCTCCTTTCTCTAATTAGTCAAACTTCTTGAAATGAATCTAGCCTATTCTCAACTCCTTCCTCACTTACTCTTCAATCCAGGAAAATCAGGCATCTTACCACACTACTCCATGGAAACCTCCTTTAATGCCACTGACAGCCCTAGTCGTCTCACTAAGGTGAACGACTCACAAGAGTATAGTGATATGGGCTGTGCGGCCCTTATCTTCTTTGACCTCTCTGAGACATCTGGTATCACTGAACACTCCCTCGATCTCGAAACTCTCCACCCCTACGTCTCCAGTGTCTGTGGCACTGCCTTTTTCTTATTCTCCTCCTAAATCTCTTACCAATCACTCTCTGGTTTAGGAAGATAAATATCTTTCTTTATTGTAAAACTAGCTCCCTGGAAACAAGATTTTGGTTTCTACAGTGGGTCTCTAACTCCCAATAGGAAAAAAAATTATTTAGCACCAAAGTTACCGCTGACGCCCAGCAACAAACCAATTATAAATAACTAAAAATTCTAAAATTACATGTTCTCACTAAGGTGAACAACTCACTAGAGTATAGAAAGGAACTATTCTGATTATTGGAAATGTTTTCAAAGGACAGGAAGTGACACAGAGAAATGACACGCAACATAAAGTTAAGAAAGAAAATAATAACCATTGTAAAAATGCAGCAACTGCACTCAGAGACAGAGACCAGGGATAAAATACCTTTGTAATTCAAGAAGCAGAGGTAGGGGAGAAAAAGCCAAATACAGACCAGCACATTTGTGCTTCCTCTGTGAATAAGGGCAAGCAGCTACCAACAATACAACTTGCTTTGAGTAGGAGAGATGTCTCCACCATATATACCAGGTATGACAGATTCTTGTTTGTGCCCCCCACTAAAAATATGCTGCCATTCTTCTTGCACACGATTGTCCACTAGACTCAAATTCCCTGCCTCACTGACAGTTAGCAGGGACCTTATATTAAGTTCTCACCTAAGAAATGTGAGCACAAGTGATGTTTGTATTTTCGGTTTCACTTGCCTAAAAGGTCCTTGCCCTGGATTCACTGCTGCCCCTTTTACTGGCTAGAAATGGCTACAACGGAGGCATCCTTGGAAACCATGTGTTTCAGACAGAATGACTGCTCTGCTAGCTGAAATCGTATGACGACTTCCTAAAGCAGACCCTGCCTTTCACAGCCTAGATTTGGATTAAGTGAGAAAGAAAGAAAGTGCTTTCTTGTATGAGCCATTGCACTGGGAGGGTGGGGGAGTTAAGTGGTGGAGGTTTTCAGGTTTTTATTTTTGTAACAGCAGCTCAGCCCTCACCCTAATATCCTGAGAGATCCGGAGCACCAAACCACCTGACGTGCCAAACCTCAGTAGACCTCAACAGCTTGCTGACTCAGTATGAAACATTAGTCTGGAGAGAAGGGAATGGTAAGTACTGGCGGGGGAGTGGGGGGATGTCTTCTTATTAACAGCTATAAATTTGAATTTAACTAACACTGAGTGGCACCTAAACACTTAATTTTGAATTAGAAGAACTAGAATCAAATCTTAGCTTCACCAACTGCTATCTACACAAATGGTAGAAAATTTACTTAAGTTCTTTGAACCCCCATTTCCTCTCATGAGGAATAAAAATAATATCCATCCTCATGGGCAAATGTTATATTTATAGAATAATATAATAAATTATGTCTAAAATAATGATACTACCTCACCACGAAAATGTTAAATTGTCTATATATTAAAAATTATATATGTTAAATTATCTATATATTAAAATATCTAGATATTAAAATATCTATTTGTTAAAATATCTATATATTAAAACAAAGAATCTGGCAAGACTTGGTGGCTCACGCCTGTAATCTCAGCATTTTGGGAGGCCAAGGCAGACAGATCACTTGAGCCCAGGAGTTCGAGACCAGCCTGGCAACATGGCAAACAAAGGATTCAAAAACTGGCCAGAGGTGGTAGCTCACACCTGTAATCACAGCACTTTGGGAGGCCGAGGCAGGCGGATCACGAGGTCAGGAGATCAAGACCATCCTGGCTAACAAAGTGAAACTCTGTCTCTACTAAAAATACAAAAAATTAGCCAGGCATGGTGGCACATGCCTCTAGTCCCAGCTACTCGGGAGGCTAAGGCAGGAAAACTGCTTGAACCTGGGAGGCAGAGGTTGCAGTGAGCTAAGATCGTGTCACTGTACTCCAGTCTAACTGACAGAGCAAGACTCCATCTAAAAAACAAACAAACAAAATAGCTAGGCATAGTGGTACACTCCTGTAGTCTCAGCTACCTAGGAGTCTGAGGTGGGAGGATCACCTGAGCTCAGGAGGTTGAGGCTGCAGTGAGCCATGATCATGCCACTGCATTCCAGCCTGGATGCCAGAGTGAGACCTTGTCTCAAAAAAAAGAGTCTAAGGAATATATCATATATTCTGTAGAATTTTCTACTAAATTTAAGTTCTAATACTTAAATTTTTATTAAACTGAATGAGAAAGAAGACCCTTAGAAATTACAAAACCTGAAGGTAAGTGGCTAACAATACCGGCTTTAGAGTAAGATAAACTTTATTCAAGCTTCAGCTCCAGACACATTTGCTCAGGGACATGGACAAGTTCTATAACTTCAATCTCAGTTTCCTCAAAGAAAAGTGGGATCAGTCTGGTGCCTACCTGTTGTGAGGACTGAATAAAATTGCTGTCTTCTTCAGTCCTCCTGAATATGAGAATGACTCTATCTGGCATATCAAGAACACCTTATTTGAAAACAGTTTCCACTTAAGACAGTATTTAGGCAGCTGTACTACTTAAAAGTTGAAATATTATCTCTGTATTTTTTTTTAAAAAAGTATGAGAAGTGATCCCTGCCCAGGGGATTAGAATTTAAAAGAAAAAGTCTTTCCCCTTTTTGTGTCACCTAATAGCAAATGAAATCTGGGAAATGAAGTTACCCAAATACTACTAACTATAATTGGAAACAAAAGATTAAATTCTGAACAACGAAAGCTGTTTTTATTACTTGGCTAAGTTTGAGAACTTTCCAGCTGGAAAGCCTGATGTCAGGTCATTCAACAATAGGGCAGGGCATGGTGGCTCATGCCTGTTATCCCACCATTTTGGGAGACCGAGGCAGATGAATCACTTGAGGTCAGAAGTTTGAGACCAGCTTGACCAACATGGCAAAACCCCCATCTCTACCAAAAATACAAAAATTAGCTGGGCGTGGTGGTGTGCACCTGTAATTCCAGCTACTCGGGAGGCTGAGGCATGAGAATTGCAGGAGGCAGAGGTTGCAGTGAGCTGAGATCACGCCATTGCACTCTAGCCTGGGTGATGGAGCGAGACTCTGTCTCAAAAAAAAAAAAAATTATTTTCTCTTACCATTCTAGGAAAGATAAGAAAAAGTTTATAATGTAAAACAAATTCAATGACTTCTTTTCCTTCTGTTTCTCTTTTAGAAATATGATATCAAAAATAAATATTTATTGGAAGAACAAAGGTCAAAACAGTCCCTATGTCCAGACATGGTAACAAAGATTAGCAAGGCTCCAAAAGCTATTTGTAAACATAACCTTGAAAAGAAAAAAAGGCAAGGCTGTTCTCCCAAAAGATTTAACCTATCTTTTACCTGTACATTCACTATTCTTGACCATTCCAATCCTTGAAGAGAAGGCAAAAGTCTGTACATGTGAGACTTTATAAGACCACCAGCTGGTCTGGTGGTTTACAGACTAACAAGAAAGACAATCAATTTTAGGTTTCATTAAATAGTTTACTCTTAAGATACTAGACATATATTAATTAATTCATCCTCTCAACCCTCTGTGAGGTAGCTTTTATCAACTCCATTTGTTGTGGAAATTTGATCAAGGAGAATAATAACAGTGTTTTCTATTTACAAAATACCTTCCCTATAAAGAAATCCACAATTTTATCTTTTCAATCATCTTTCATTCCTGTGAGGTAGGTGGCAATATTACCTTTTCTACTTTTATATGTAAATGTTGTGGCTCAAGGAACTTAATGACTTACTCACATGGTAGCCTGTATTTTATCCACTAACTTGAGATTAACACTAGACCATGGACTCAAGGCTTAACTGCACATAACTGACATGTTGAGCTTCTAGTTTTCTCTATAGCCATCTTTAAATGCATCACATTTCAAAAAGGACCGGAGTCATGCTTGTTGCTTAAGCTCATGTGTTCACTCTTTATGACGTTCATTGTTATCATTTCTCTAAATTAGCTATTTAAATTTCGTCTAGGTGCCCAGGAGCTAAATTATTTTTTGTTTACTGTCTGAGCACTAGCATTGTAAATGATGTCATGAGGAATGTACGAAACTCTTAGACAAAGCAGCAGGGCCAATAAAAGCAGCTCACTTGGGGAAGAGTACATTTCTTCTTTCCTTTTTTTTTTTTGTAAGTAGATGTCACACAAAAAGATGACTCATTAAGCCCAAAAGAGGTGACTATGCCATGTAAGCGCTTCTTATGCAGCCTTCCACAAAGAGACCTGAGTGGCAGCATAAGGCATCCTCTTCTGTGCATTTTTCTCCAGGCAGAATGTGCATTTGTGTGGCTACATACACAATTATAATCTCCTCTGAAAGGCAATTCCTTCCATATGACAGGCTGAACAGTGGCCTGAGTGCTAGCCTCATGTTGCCCGAGCAGTTAACATGCTGAAATACCAGACACATTTAATCTCTCCTTTCTGAAAAACTAAGATGGGACAGAAGAGGCAAAGCTGGAAAGAACTCCACACAGAGAGAAAGGAGGCCAGCCCAAGCGCCCAAACTCACTTTCTCATGGGCTGCACTTCTTTGTGTGTTGCCTACTTACGTGTCAATTTGCAGGACTTTGGGGCATGAGAACCATGGAGCTGACCAGTTCTGGCAGCCTCTCCATTTGACAAGGAAAGCTGAAGACATATGCCCTTTCGTATATCTTACATTCAAAAGTGTTATTGTTTCAAACATGCCTGTTTTAAAATACAAAATTTTTCCCATTTAGAACAGGTCGTATATGTAAGTTGGCCACAGGAGTTCTGCCACATTAATTTAAAGGAAAAAAAAAAAGGCAATGGGCCCTAATGCAGCTCCATTCCTGTCACATGCCTCTGTTTACTTTGGGCCAATGGGATTGCCCCAGGTGAGAGAAGTCTGAATTTTAAAAACACCTGATACGAAATCCTGGGGCACAAGCAGATTTCTGTCTGAGATTACAGAAACTGAAGCTTGTGTTTTATCACAATTACCTGTAATCTCCGGGCTAGATAATAATATTAACGAGACTGTGAGCTACACAATAGGACAGCTGGAAAAAAGGCTCTTACTCTCTCCAAAGAACAGTGCTTTTAAAAGCTAATTCAATGAAGAAAAAAAACAGGCTCTGAAAGTGCTGTCTCAAACAATATTTACTTTTACTAGGTTCCTGCTAATCAAACAAAACTTAGTCAAAAGCTTTCATTGAAAAAAACACATTTGATGATTTCAGCAGTAATTGCTTTGTTTAAAGAAAGGTGCTTAAGAAAAAACATAGCTATGAGATCAGTAATTTGGTAAGTTCAGATGTGTTTGGGAAAATCCCTCCTCTCTTTGATAAATCATTAAAATTCTGCTCAGATAAATGTGTTTTGACTTGAAATTCCAATCATAGAATGAGCTATTTCCTAAGGCCCCTAGGGAAGTAGTGTAAGGGTGATCCCAACACAGAAAGAGGACCCAGGGATTAGTTTACGAGGGTAATTCCAGTCTTAATCAAAGCATATCACTCTGTCCAACTAAAGGACAGCATCTCATTGAGATACCCCAAAATTGTAAAAAAAAAAATAAATAAATAAGTCCTTCCTTTATAAAATATCGGTTTTAAAAAATGGATTAAATTTTACTGTTGTGTAACCCAAACACAGAAACTATGGTATTAACCAATAAATTAATCTCAGGTATAATCAGACTTAAAACCAAAAGATCCAGAGCAGATTTAATCAGTCATCCTTTTTGATGCATGGAAGGGGGAAAACATAGTTTTTCTCACATGTTAGGAATTCAGTAACTATTTGTTGAACTGAATTCCTTTCTCCCATTTATTTTAAAATGTATTCTGTTACTTAAAGCAGACCATTCATTCAACAATTGAGCACTTCACTTGGGCCAAGCATTGTGCTAGATTTTAGAGAGAAAAGGCCTGCCCTCATGGCTTACATTCTAATAAGAAACAGACAAGTAGATAAGTGGATATCTAAACAAGTGATAAGCAAGATAACTCTGATAAGTGCTATGAAGGACATAAATAGGATGATGAATCAGAAATAGGCTAATGGATCATCATGTCTCTTATGCTCTACTATTATTTTTAAAACTTCAATTTATCTACTCGGCCTCCTAGAATTACTCATTTAGCAAATATTGCATTTGTGCAAATAAAAGTGATCCCCAACTTCTGAATACCATTTGGAATAAAGATTTTAAGATTATTTGAATACATAAATGATAAGCAAAGTCAAAAATTATAAAGCTATCTTAAAAGCCTAGAATAACATTGAAATCACTCTGCAATTTACTCTGGAGAAAGGGGGTAGGCAAGGGTCAGGAACAACATGCCTTAGAACTTACTTGCTCTTTTTTTCCCCCCAACAAAAAGATATTTATTACATTTATTAAATAGGTTACAGAATCTTTGGAAGAGGAAAAGGAAAAGAATCCACGTTGACCTTCCAGGAACAACTCCCAAAAGGCCCATTCCAGAACTAGGCTACCAGGGGAACTGTTGTCCCTTCCATGACTGAGAAGCTGCTGACCAAACTGGGAAAGGACCATGACAGCTGCTGGCTCTAGAACCATATAGCTCATGTATTCTCTACTTATTATACTATCCTTTTATGTTATGGTAATTTATGAATATGTCCCATCTCCCATCTACCATGTACATTTCCTGTGAGGAGGGATGTTTTATATTCATATATTCACACCTGGCTTTTTATAGAGAAGGTATTCACAGAGGAAGAAAAGGAAGGAGAAGGGTAGGAGGAGGAAAAAGGAAAGAAAGAGATGACTTTGTGAACACTGTTCATAATTATTTTGTTTATATTTTATTTTTATTTTTTGAGACAGTCTCACTCTCTCGCCCAGGCTGGAGTGCACTGGCATGATCTTGGCTCACTGCAACCTCCGCCTCCCGGGTTCAAGCTTTTCTCATGCCTCAGCCTCCCGAGTAGCTGGGACTGCAGGTGCGCACCACCATGCCCAGCTATTTTTTGTATTTTTAGTAGAGACAGGGTTTCGCCATGTTGGCCAAGCTGGTCTCAAACACCTGATACCTCTGATCTGCCTGCCTAGCCTCTCAAAGTGCTGGGATTACAGGCATAAGCCACCACCATGCCTGGCCCATAATTATTTAAAGTGATACATTAACTGGTTCTATGTATCATAAACCTAGTTTCCAAAGATTTAGGAAGTCAGTGTAACATCTGTAATATTTTATTTCATTTCCTTTCTGCAGCAACCAAACACTTTAAGGCCCTAAGAGAATTTCTGCTAACTTATTGTAAACAGCAATATTTCCTAGGATAGGATTGGGTTTGGAAGGTTCACTAGTTATATTCAAATAAAAATAAGTTTATCAGGATTCATCCAAAATTTTTAAAAAAATGTGTCTGGCAGTCAGACAAATAAATATCACATGCTGTGGTATCAGCAAATACAAATAAATAAGATTAGCAACACTTATCTTCCACCTAGAAGGGGTCCTATGTCAGAACCTTTGCCAAGGCCTAAAGAAATTATATTAACCTCATGGCTGGAAGAGACTACATCAGTAACTGTTAGATGTTGTCTTAGCTCAGATACTGTGAGAAGCAGACACCAAAACAGGATCAGATATGCAAGAGATATACTGGGGGAAATGCCCATGATAGAAAATGGGGAGGAAGCTGGAGGAGTCTGGAAGAGCTCAGAGATCAAATGCAGGTGGGACCCTAGTAAAGGCGAGGAAGAGAGAATGAAGGACTTAGCAGTGCAGTGGGAGTCTTTAAGCCAAAGTCACGTACCAGAGGAGTAAACATCTCATAGAAGTGGGTCTGTCCTGCTCGGTCATTGACTAGGAGCACTCTGTGGAAAGTGTGACCTCAGTGTGACCAAGGTGTTAGATTCAGAGCTGGTTCCCCACCCACAGTAGGCGATCTGAGAGGCAAGCATTAGTGGCTGCCACAGATGTTTATGTATGTGCACAAAAATATGGTAATAACACTAGCAGCTAATATTTATTGAGTACCAGGTGCTCTAACAGGATAAATGTTTATATGTATGAGGTAAGTACAATTTTTTTTTTTTTGAGATAGAGTCTCACTCTGTCACCCAGGCTGGAATGCAGTGGCATGCAAACAGCTTACTGCAGCCTTGACCTCCTGGGCTCAAGACATTCTTCCAGCTCAGCCTCCTGGGTAACTGGGACTAGAGGTGTGTACTGTCACACCCGGCTAATTTTTATTTTTAGTAGAGGCAAAGTCTCACTATGTTGGCCATGCTGGTCTCAAACTCCTGGGCTCCTAGGATGATGAATCAGAAATAGGCTAATAGATCATGTCTCTTATGCTCTACTATTATTTCTAAAACTTCATTTTAACTACTCCCTCCCTCCTTGGCCTCCCATAGTGCTAGGATTACAAGCGTGAACCACCATGACTGTACTATTATTACCCACATTTTGGAGATGTGGAAACTAAGGCACAGAGAGTTTAAGTAATTTCTTCAAGGTCACACAGCTACCCAAAGTACAAAGATGATTGTCAATAAAATTCTCCCAAATGGTAGAAGTTATCTTCCTCATTGCCTGCCTCTGAGAGATGAGTCCAGTGGCAAGAAGTAATTGGAATTTTACCATTATATGATCCATCCTGATTCCTCACATGCCCCTCATGGCAGAAATGTTAAATGAAGCCACTGGAATCAAATGACCTTACTCCAGGATCCAGGTATAGGTTTATGTAATAGTTGGAGCCCTACTTTGGGAGTTGTTCGAGGTATTTGTAGCATAGAGTTTAACCACGTGGACTTAAATTAGACTGCTGGGTTAGAATTCTGGATCCACCACTTACTAACTTATTATCTGGTATCTTTGTGTGTGGTTTCCTCATCTGCTGAATGGAGATAACAATTGAAACTATCTTCATATGCATCAATATATGTAAAGCACTTAAAATGGTACCTGGTACAGAGTAAGTTCTTAGTAAGTACTGGTTGCTTTTGTTAGCTACTCACGTTTGGGGTACCCTGAGGTCAGATTATTCATATTCCATTTCACATGTCATATGAATTAAGTATAGGAGAGTATACAGTGATGGAAGGTATACAATAATGAGTAAATACAATTCTTGTTCCCAAGAAACTTATTTGCAACTAATGAAATGTTTAAGAGCCCCATCCTTCATAAGGAAGCAAGAATTATTGCCCTTTGAACCAAGAGGGATTTTGTTTGTTTGTTTTTATCTTTTTAGTGAAGAGGAAAAAACACAAGCTGTGGAATCTGACAAACCTGAGTTTGAACCCCTGCCTTACTATGCATCATTGTCTGTGTGACCTTGTGCAAATCAATTAGCCTTTCTAAGCCTCAGCTTCCTTATTTATAAAATGAGAAGATGATATTAATAACTACTAATTGGGACTAGTAAGAGTACCCACTTCATATGGTAGTTGTGAAAATTAAATGAGACAAAGCACAGTGCCAGGCATATAGGAAGACTTCAAAAACTATAGCTTAAAAAAAGCTACCCAATTTACTGTGAGTCTTCTAAACGTCTAGCCCCAAAAGGAAAAAGGCCATCTTTGATTTCCTAGAGTTATCTATTATGCTAACCCACTATCCACCGTAGTGAGACTAAGCAGGTTCCAAGGAAAGAAAAGGCAACTTGGAGCATGCGTGAAAGCATGCACTTCACCAAATTAGGTGGAGCAAAAAATAAACCTCACACCCTCATGCTTATACTCAGATCAGCACGTAGGTGGTATGTTTAGCAAACCTGGGACCAGAACAGGCTGCCCTTTGGCTCTACAGGCTTGTCACACCCAACCAGATACAGAGACACACCTCCAGCCTCTGGCAGAAACTTCCACTAAGTAGTTTTCATAAGACTGGAAATCTTTTATGGGTCCTACACAAAGGGTCTATGCTTATTTCATCTCCTTACCAGAGTGTCCTTTCTCTCCTCTGGCCTGGGCATTCACACAGGTTTTATCACTAGATTCTGACGACTGCAGGCATAAACATGATTAAGCTATTCTTTAATAATGATCTTAAGATCTTAAGCCATGCAAGGCCATGATTACAGGTTCCTAATCCACAAAGTCAGTGGGGAAAGGATCAGTTTACCCAACATGATAATAGATTGATTTCTTCACTAATAGTCAGAAAGGTAAACATAATTCCTAGCCAGCAGGGAGAAAGAGATATCTATAGATATTCGTTGGCTAGGTATCTCCATAATTTACACCATAATCCTAAAGAGAGGGCTCCCGATACACTAACCAAGGGGAACTCAGCTTTAGCTTTTGTGTTTCACTGAACACCTAGAGCTTTCCAGTCTGCAATTTTGTTTTCTCTATAAGTATAGTCTTCTTTAGGCCTACACACGTAAATAACTTTATAAAAACGAAACAAAAATTGAAAAACCCACAGGTATTTAAAATTTTTAATCAGGAAATACTTTATTAATCTATTCTCTAGGGAGTGTTTTTTTGTTTTGTTTTGTTTTGAGACAGAGTTTCCCTCTTGTTGCCCAGGCTGGAGTGCACTGGCGCGATCTCGGCTCACCGCCACCTCTGCCTTTCGGGTCCAAGTGATTTTCCTGCCTCAGCCTCCCAAGTAGCTGGGATTACAGGCATGTGCCACCATGTCTGGCTAATTTTGTATTTTTTTTTAGTAGAGACGGGATTTCTCCATGTTGGTCAGGCTGATCTTGAACTCCCGACCTCAGGTGATCCACCCGCCTTGGCCTCCCAAAGTGCTGGGATTACAGGTGTGAGCCACCATGCCTGGCCAGGAGTGGTTTTAAGTGGTCATTAGATTGAGGGTGAATAGGTCAAAGCAGCATACCTCCAAGAGAGACCAAATTGTAATAGGCAGGGATGATTCTCAACTAAAAACAAACGCAAAAAAATAAAAATAAAAAAAATGCATTTCAGCAGAGTAATATGGTTTGATGAACCAGAAGTCAATGAGTGGTGTGACCACACTGACGGCAGTATGAATGTCTAGTTGGTGGTTAGGACAAAGAACTAAGACACTTAAATATGCAACAAAGTATGAAGGAGCGTTTGTATAGGATTCAAGTATTAGGTGGGTGGTTGGACTTCGCACACGTTGAAGCTTTTTCAACCAACCTGAGACTCTGATTCTGTTTGGCCATTCATTCTCAACATTGCCACTGAATGACCCTGAAAAAGCCATTTATGAAGAGACCACCAACTTCTATTCACCAAAGTACCAATATACCAAATATGCCAAGCCTTTGAGATATAAAATTCAAACAGCAAACACCCAAGAAACTGAACAATGAACTAGGCTTTTCAAAATATTTCATATATTCATTGAGTACTGGGTAAATAAAATACACAAAATCTTTGGAAAAAGTCTAGGCATTGCTTGACATTGATATTGTTATTCATTGAATACAAAATTATTTGTGATATGAGTATCCCCTTTTAGCTGATTAATGGATGTGGTCACTGTCTTAAGCCCTCTCTCTCTCTCTCTCTCTCTCTATATATATATATATATGTTCATGTATATATATGTGTATGTATAGCTTTCAAAGACCAATCAGCCCTTAAACTTGGAAAAAGACACTCAACTTCATTTGAAAATGCACATTAAATCTACTCTGAGACTATTTGTCCCTTAGATTGAAAAAATCCAAGTTTGATGTATTTTGTTGTCAGGACAGTAGGGAAACAGGCATTTTCTTACATTGCTGGTGGCTGTGTAAAATGGAACAACACCTATGAAGGGCAATGTGGCAGTATCTATCAATACTTCAATGCATAGGCCCTGATCCACCAATTCCGCTTTGTGGTACTTATTCTTGCAGAGACAGTTGCAAAGGAACAAAATTGCAGGTTATTCATTGCAGCATTCTTAGTAACAGCAAAAGGCTAAAAACAACTTGTTTACCAATGCAGGACTGGTTAGATATATTATTGAAATACTATATAGCTAAAAATGAATTTCATAAAGAATGAAGAAGCTACCTACTGACTGATAAATTACTTCGAGGCCAGGCGCTGTGGCTCATGCCTGTAATCCCAGCACTTTGGGAAGCCAAGGTGGGCGGATCGCTTGAGCTCAGGAAGTTCAAGAGCAGCTTGGGTAACATGGAGAAACCCCATCTCTATCAAAAATACAAAAACTTAACTAGGTGTGGTGGCTCATGCCCAGAGTTCCAGCTACTTGAGAGGCTGAAGTGGGAGAATGGCTTGAACCTGTGAAGTGGAGGTTGCAGTAAGCCGAGATGGTGCCACTATACTATAGTCTCGGCAACAGAGAGAGACTCCTTCATCTCATGGGAAAAAAAAAAAAAGAAAAGAAAGAAAAATAAATTGCTTTGAGCTGTATTAAATGAAAAAAGTATGCGCTGCATGCTCCTTTACGTATATAATAAACTCTGGAAAGATGCACAGGAAAACAATAGTGGTTACTTGTAGGGAGCTGCGGATGGATGGCAACTGGGCAGATGGAGGCAAAGGGGTAGGAGACTTTTTACTATAAACATCTATCTATCTAGCCATCCATCCATCCATCCATCCATCCATCTATTTTAGAGGCAGGGTCTCACACTGTCACCCAGGCTGGACTTGAACTCCTAGCCTCAAGCTATCCTCCTACCTCAGCCTCCAAAAGTACTGGGATTACAGGCATGAGTCACCATGCCGGATTAAAAAATATTTTGAATCAAGTTTCCATATTACCAATCTTAAAAAATAATTTTAAATTAATTTTTAAAATAAGTTAAAAAAAAAAACAAAAATTTAAACCAGAATTGTTTTTCTTTTAAAAAGACATAAGCCAGGTGCAGTGACTCACACCTGTAATCTCAGCACTTTGAAAGGCCACAATAGGAGGCTTGCTTGAGCCCTGGAGTTCGAGACCAGCCTGGACAACATAGTGAGACTCTGTCTCTACAAAAAAATAAAAAAAAATTAACCAGGACGGTGGCATGTGCCTGCAGTCCCAGCTACTTGGGAGGCTGAGGTAGGAGGATCACTTGAGTCCAGAGGTTGAGGCTGCAGTGAGCCATGACTGTGCCACTACACTCCAGCCTGAGTGACAGTGCAAGACACTGTCTCAAAAAAAAGAAAAAAAAGATGTGCATAGTACATTCCAGACAATGGAGTATTATTCAGCAACAAAAAGAAATATGTCAAAACCCACAGAACTGAAAAACAAAGAATTAACGCTAATGTAAACTATGGACTTTAGTTAATAATATATTACTTTATCCAGTGTAACAAATGTACTGCATTAATGCAAGACATAAATAATAAGGGAATCTGGCCAGGCATACCGGCTCACACCTGTAATCCCAGCAATTTGGGAGGCCGAGGCGGGCGAATCACGAGGTCAAGAGATCAAGACCATCCTGCCCAACATGGTGAAACCCTGTCTCTACTAAAAATACAAAAAATTAGCTGGGCGTGGTGGCGCTTACCTGCAGTCCCAGCTACTCTGGAGACTGAGGCAGGAGAATCGCTTGAGGCAGAGGTTTCAGTGAGCCGAGATCATGCCACTGCACTCCTGCCTGGTGACAGAACGCGGCTCCGTTTCAAATAATAATAACAGGGGAAACTGTGAATGAGGGAGACCCAAGGTGTATGGGAACTCACTGTACTAGCTAGTCAATTTTCTGTAAACTTAAAACTTCTCTAAAAAAAAGTCTATGAATCATTTAAAATGTATATTGTGTGCATATATGTGTGTGTGTGCATATCTATGTGGGTGTGCCTTTTTCATTCATTAAATGCCTTATACACTAAAGATGCTCAACAAAGTACTGCATATACAGTCTTAGCTCAAGAGCTAAGTCAAGATTCCAAGTTCTGGAGTGGGCAAATCCAGTTCTGATCCAGTTCTGAACATTTTCTATCTGTGTGGCCTAACTTATGCCAAGTTACCTCTTCAGCCCCAGTTTCTCCACCTGCAAAACTGGAAGAAAACACGGTAATTTCTCCTAGGGCTGCTGAGAAATTCAAATAAAGAATAATGCATGTAAAATGCTTGGCACAGTGCCTAATGAAAAAGAAAAGCTGAAAATGTTCGCTGCCGCTGTAACGGTAAGACAGTTATTGACGGAATGACTGATTTCGCACTTGAATTTCCAAGGTTATTCTTACTCCACTACCAGCATATCAATAATACCCCAACAGGGCTCCAAATCCTCAACTCCAACTTGACCCACGTTGAACACAATCCACATTGCCTGAGTTCCAGCCCCTACACTTCAAACATTCTTTACTCCCCAGGTGCTTTTTTCCTCCCCACTCGGCCTTACGGACTCAGGCCCTGGAACCCCCGCCTCTCCGCCCCTCCCCATTCCACCCGGACCCGATCCCACTCAGACCCCGCCCCGGCCCCCGCCTCCTCCCAGACCCCGGCCTAATTCGTCTGCACGTCTTTTTTTCCCCAAAGTTGAAGGGGGCACCTACCCAGATACTCGTAGTCCGGCAGGGTTAGGCGCTCCGGACTCAGCATCCTTTGACTCGGGTAGCTTCAAAGCTCCAGCTCTCCGGCTTCCGGAACTAAGGTTGCCGTCTCTCTCCGTTACCATGGCACCCACGCGGCGGGAGGGGGGCGGGACCCGAAGGAGGTGTCACACAAACAGTCTCCGTGTCGCAAAGTGGAGCTGGCCACTCAAGTTCCGGGGGCAGTCGCTACACAACGGTCCAGGTTTCTTTGGACTCCCGTTCTTGAAGACTTGGTTTTAGAGGAATCGGAGATGCAGAATTCTTTTGAATCCGTTATGTTTCCCTATGTCGAAGAATTACTGTCGGCCGCCCATATACGCAGTTTCTGAATTTCATAACTATCCCTGCTTTTATACAGTTATCCTAACTCAGTAATAGCCTCCATCCACCCTTTGGCCCCCATAAACACTTAGTATCCCGTTACCTATTTCTTTCTCTTTGGTATTTACTATCTTAAATTGCTGCAAAGTGCTTACGTATGCATATGCCCTAGCTGCTGCTAGAGGTCAGGAGTGTGCCTTTTATGCCTATGACGGCTGGATACGCAAAAGGTGCTCATTAAGTCCTCTGAGATCATTGCCATTTCTTCTCCGTTCTCGCTCTGTCGCCCAGGCTGGAGTGCAGCGGCGCGATCTCGGCTCGTGACAACCTCTGCCTCCCGGGTTCAAGCGATTCTCCTGCCTCAGCCTCCCGAGTAGCTGGGAGTACAGGCGCCCGCCACTACGCCCGACTAATTTTTTGTATTTTTGGTAGAGACGGAGTTTCGTCATGTGGGCCAGGCTGGTCCCGAATTCCTGACCTCAGGTGATCTGCCTGCCTCGGCCTCCCAAAGTGCTAGGATAATAGGCGTGAGCCACCGCGCCCGGCCTCAATTCCTTTTTACCTTTGGTTCTTCTATTTTATTATTATTATTTTTTTTGAGACCGAGTCTCACTCTGTCACCCAGGCTGGAGTGCAGCGGCGTGATCTCAGCTCCCTGCAACCTCTGCCTCCCGGGTTCAAGCAATTCTCCTGCCTCAGCCTCCCGAGTAGCTGGGACTACAGGTGCCTGCCACCACGCCCGACTTTTTAGTAGAGACCGTTTCACGGTGTCAGCCAGGATGGTCTCGATCTGCTGACCTCGTGAACCACCGGCCTTGGCCTCCTGAAGTGCTGGGATGACAGATGTGAGCCATCGCACCCGGCCTCTTCTTTCTATTCCTAGCCCTTACTATGTGGTACCCTTCCGAAGCGTCTTTTCTTTTTCTTACCAAGACATTTCACTTGAGTAGGAGGGGCTGCAGAAACGAGGACACCAATTGGATTTTTTCCCCATATGCCCAACTGCTCACTTCTCCTTTAAGAGAATATTCAGTGGTTTTCAAGTTTCCAAATATTTCTTTTTGCCCCTCTCCGCTCCTGACAACAAGTCAGAGATCTGTAGCACTTGACACAGTTCAGACCTAGCAGAAAAAGCCACTGTGTCCTCACTTTTTTCGTGCCCTCCCCCTCCAACAAGGTGAGGTTTGTGAAAAAGAGGCAAAGAAAACAAAATCAAGCTATCAAAGGAATGACTGGGAAACCAGTAGACCACCTACACTGGAAGGAAAAGGAAAGAGGAGGTTCTTCTCTTTGTGTTCCAAGTGGCCTATTCTTAGCCTCCTCCAGCAAGGAGCCTCAAACCTCCTAATTCTTGCTTTCCCTTAAAATTGTATATGTCTCTCAATTCTAGGCTCCTGTGAGTCACTCTAAGTTTGGATGTGGTGAGGATAAAAGGACAGAGCCAAACTAGGAGCAGAGCTTAGTGTCTTGAGCAATGAATTTACTAATTTGGTATTTGGTGTGAAGTCCAGCGAATCTGATTTTTTTTTAATTGCCTTCTTCTCTGCTTCTCCCATACAGCTTCTCCCATGAGAAGTTCATATGTTACATAACTGTGGCTTTTTACTATTTTATTAATAAGGTAATACCATAGTAAGTATTAAGAATGATAATTTTGGCCGGGCACGGTGGCTCATGCCTGTACTCCAAGCACTTTGGGAGGCCGAGGCGGGCGGATCACCAGGTCAGGAGTTCGAGACCAGCCTGGCCAATGTGGTGAAACCCCGTCTCTACTAAAAATACAAAAAAATAAGCCAGGCGTGGTGGCAGCCACCTGTAGTCCCAGCTACTCAGGCGGCTGAGGCAGAAGAATCAGTTGAACCCAGGAGTCGGAGGTTACAGTGAGCCAAGATTGCGCCATTGCACTCCAGTCTGGGCAACAGAGTGAGACTCTGTCTCAAAAAAAAAAATGGTAATTTTATTTTATTCCCAAGCAACCTGTAGCTATTTGCAGATAAACTTATTTGTCTTCATAAAAACTTTCTAAGGCACTTTTCCCTTCTCTAACTGGGGAAATTGAGGCACGAGTCACAACAGGGACTTGTCTAACATCATGCAGCCACACAGTGGTAGAGCTGGAACTGGATCTCAGCTATCCCAACATCCAAGCTAGTGGTCTGACCACTAAACCACACAGTCTCTTTTTTTAGGGTTTGTTGACCTGGGTTTTAGTTATTTATTTTTCCTTTTCCTCTGCCCTGCTAGCAACTGGAAGCTCCCAGATAGAAGAAGATAATGTTGAGTCCAGGCTGAACATTTGACATCGTCTTATTTGTGGAGCATTATCCTGGGACTTGGCGGGTGCTGGCTGCTGGGGTCTGTGTGGTGGAGCTGGGAACCAGCCCCAAGAATATAGCTTTGTTTGGGCATTAACCCATTTGTGGTTATAATAATGATAAGTTTCAGCACCAGTGGCGCCCGACTGTTAATGACTCAAAGAAGGCTAAATAAGAACAAGATGTCATTTCTGGAGTAATTTGTAGGTTTTTCCTACAGTTCCATCTCTTCCATAAAAATCTGAAGGACCCTTGTATTCAAAGTCAGTCTTCCATTCTGAATGTCCTGAACAGTCTATTGAGGAGAAGGACTTAGAAAAGAGTAGGAGGTTGCTAGAGTAAGGCTTCACAAAAATTTCAAGTTTCACCGAAATAACAGGTGGCCTTACTGGTAGTGGAATTACTGAGTGTTTACATTTTTCTTCTTTATATTTTTCTGTAGTCTTAAATTTTTCTAGAATAGGCATGTATTATAACCTGAAAACAAACAAAAATAAATGAGTGGCATGAAAATCTTTAAAATGTTTCAAGTAGATGTGATGACCTTCCAGATAGAGTTTGTTTTTTTCCCAAAGAGAAGCCACTGCTAGATTTCTCTTCTGTCACAGATTAGATGATAATAGATTTTGGAAACACACTGGTTGTTGAGGACATTTTTCAATGAAACATACACTATATCAGTCTTAAGAGTAGAAATATGTAAGAGTTGTTAAAATCAAGCATATTTTTGTGACTTCAATGTGAAAGAAAAAAAAATGTGAGCCTTTGATCTCAATTGACTTTTCAGGTTCTTAACTTATTGTAATGTATTTCTTAAAAATTTACCCAAAAAAAATCACCCAGGTAAATTGGTAAGTCAGAAGACAACTCCACAATCTTGAAAAGAGGCAAGGGGCAAGTGATATGTATTGATCAAAAATAGAGAGAGCATCAGATGTTAAAGGCAGTACTACAGCATGAGGGATGTAAATATCAAATTCTGAACAATAAGAAAAACATCCGCAAGGCAGAGAATATATTGAGACTGTTTTCTGTTTTGTTTGTTTTTTGAGAGAGTCTCACTCCATCATCCAGAAAGGATTGTAATAGCGCTATCTTTGCTCACTGCAACCTCTGCCTCCCGGGTTCAAGTTATTCTCCTGCCTCAGCCTCCCTAGTAGTTGGGACTACAGGTGTGTACCACCATGTCTGGCTAATTTTTGTATTTTTATTAAAGATAGGGTTTCACCATGTTGCCCGGGCTGGTCTCGAACTCCTGACTTCAAGTGATCCACCCACCTCTTATAAAATGATGTAAATAATCACATATAAAATGCCCAGACTAGGTATGGTGGCTCATGCCTATAATCCCAGCACTTCGGGAGGCCAAGGCAAGAGGATTGCTTTAGCCCAGGAGTTTGAGACCAACCTGGACAACATATAGAGACCCATCTCTACAAAAAATATTTTTTAAAATAAATAATTAAGATAATAAAAAATAAACTAAAAACTAGCCAGGTATGACGGCACACACTTAAAGTCCCAGCCACTTGGTAGGCTGAGATGGGAGGATAACTTGAGCCCAAGGGTTCAAGGCCGCAGTGAGCTGCAGTCATGCCACTGCATTTCGGGCTGAGTAACAGAATGAGACCCTGTCTCTAAAAAACAAACAGGCTGGGTGCGGTGGCTCCCAAAGTGCTGGGATTACAGGCATGAGCCACCACATCCAGCCTTTATATATATATATAAGCCTCCTGAGTAGTCGAGACCACTGGTGCATGCCACCACATCCAGATAATATTTTTATTTTTGTAGAGACAGAGTCTTGCTAGGTTGTCCAGGCTGGTTTTGAATTCCTGAGCTCAAATGATCCTCCTGCCTCAGTCTCCCAAAGTGCTGGGATTACAGGCCTGAGCCACTGCATCCAGCTGAGACATTAAGTATCAGATTATAATTTCTGATTTTATAATAAGAAAATTAATAGACATCTCTGGCTCTGCAGAAGACCTATTAAGAGATTGATGGGGCAGCCAGGCACGGTGACTCATGCCTATAATCCCAGCACTTTGGGAGGCCAAGGCAGGCAGATTACCTGAGGTCGGGAGTTCAAAACTAGCCTGACCAACATAGTGAAACCCCATCTCTACTAAAAATACAAAATTAGCTGGGTGTGGTCGAGCATGCCTGTAATCCCAGCTACTCGGGAGGCTAAGGCAGGAGAATCGCTTGAACTCAGGAGGCGGAGGTTGTAGAGAGCTGAGATTGCACCATTGTACTCCAGTCTGGGCAACAAGAGCAAAACTCCAGCTCAAAAAAAAAAAGAGAGAGAGAGAGAGAGAGAGACAGATTGATAGAGAAGAAAATCCTCCCTATAATTAAAGACTATAGAAAAGTGAACCATGAATACACTAAAAAGTTTTAAACTTCAAGGAAGCAATAAGGAAACAATAAATGCAGGCTGATTTATTGCTATAAAATAGGTTCAAGAAACTAGGACAAGCTTTTATCGACTCATCAAGCAGAAAAGATGCTAAAGGCAAAGTAGCTGCTAAGAAATGCAGGTCATGAAATTCATGCTGAGCTACTAGGCTCTACTTGAAAGACTTATCTATCTTCCACAAGGGCACAGTAGAAATTAAGTATGATGCCACTGTCTGGGATTCGTATGTTTAAATTAAAAGTGCTATCATTTCGGACTGCCACAAGCCCTTAGACCAGAGCTTTGGAGTAATTCGTAAAGAAAAAGAAATGTTCACAAACTCTTGGGCAGTAAAGAATAACTAATGCATTATAAGAAAGTGGTTAAGGGGCTATGGCTTAAATTGAACTGAAGTTCAAAGGTCATTGTGGACTGTACCTTCTTGTTATTCTGTTTTTCAAATGCTGCAAAGAGTTGCAAATTACACATTCATATAGTTAGAATGGGGGGTGATTTACTGATTCTTCTCGGCAGCCCACAAAAATTAGTTATGCCTTCTTCTCCCCTAGAGTATGCACTTTTATAACCATTTATGTCTTTAAAAAAAATCCTTGGCCGGGCGCAGTGGCTCACTCCTGTAGTCCCAGCATTTTGGGAGGCTGAGTCGGGTGGATCAATAGGTCAGGAGTTCAAGACCAGCCTGGCCAAGATGTTGAAACCCCATCTCTACTAAAAATACAAAAAATTAGCAGGGCATGGTGCTAGGCACCTGTAATCCCAGCTACTAGGGTGGCTGAGGCAGGGACACTTGAACCCAGTGGGCGGAGTTTGCAGTGAGCCAAGATTGCGCCACTGTCCTCCAGCCTGGGAAAGAGTGAGATTCTGTCTCAAAAAAAAAAAAAAATTCTTCCTACTAGATTGTGAGTTCCATGAGGGCAGAGACAGTCTTCATTCATCTTTAAATTTCTGGGACCATATGCAGTACCTGCAGAAAGCAATTATACAATAAATGTCTGTTAAATGAATTTGTTTCCCTCTAGACTAGAAGTTTAGAAAACAAAGACCAACCTATACCCATAGGATTTATGGGTGCATCATGGCAATCAATTCATTAAAAAAATTTATTAAAGAAAAAGGTGGCCAAGTGTGGTGGCTCACGCCTATGATCCCAGCTGCTCAAGAGGCTGAGGTGAGAGGATCAACTGAGCCTGGGGTGATCATGCCACTGCACTTCAACCTGGAGTGAGACCCTATCTCAAAAAACAAAAACCAAAAGCAAAAAAGGGCCAGAAAAACACAAGGCATCATTGAGAAAGACATTAAAAGTCAATCAGAAAGCACTGGCAAATCCTTCCTACCCCTAAATAACCATGCATGAAATGCCCGGACTAGGCATAGTGACTCACGCCTATAGTCCCAGCACTTTGGGAGGCCAAGGCAAGAGGTTTGCTTTAGCCCAGTAGTTTGCAACCAGCCTGGACAAGATAGAGAGATCCATCTCTACAAAAAATATCTTTAAAAATAAAGAGTTCGAGGCTGCAGTGAGCAGTGATCGTGCCATTGCATTTCAGCCTGGGTAACAGAGTGAGACCCTGTCTCTAAAAAACAAACAGGCTGGGTGCGGTGACTCACGCCTGTAATCCTAGCACTTTGGGAGGCTGAGGCGGGTGGTTCACAAGGTCAGGAGTTTGAGACCAGCCTGACCAACATGGTGAAACCCCGCCTCTACTAAAAATACAAAAATTAGCCAGGCCTGGTGGCGTGCGCCTGGAATCTCAGTTACTCAGGAGGCTGAGGCAAGAGAATCGCTTGAACCCGGGAGGTGGAAGTTGCTGTGAGCCAAGATCTCACCACTGCACTCTGGCCTGGGTAACAGAGCGAGACTCCATCTCAAAAACAAGAACAAACAAACAAATGCCCAGAAAAAAAGTAACTAACAACAGTGTTAGAGAGAATGCTTCGTGTACATCAGAGAATTAGTTCAGAAGGATGAGAGGGAATGTACTAGATATCAAATTTAGGGTATGAACTGGAAGTTCCCAAATTTCAGAATCTTAGGACAAGAAGCTGGAGTCTCTGTGTCTAATTTTTCTTTCTCCCCTAAACCATCCTCTACATTGTCACAAGAGTGTGTTATTCTAAAATTCAAATTTGACCACATTACTTCCTTACTTAAAAAGTGTTGCTGGCTGGGCGTGGTGGCTCACGCCTGTAATCCAAGCACTTTGGAAGCCAAGGTGGGCAGATCACCTGAGGTCAGGAGTTCAAGACCAGCCTGACCAAAATGGTGAACCCCCATCTTTAAAAAAAAAAAAAAAAGTGTTGCTAGGCAAGGCACAGTGGCTTACACTTGTAATCCGAGGCTGAGGTGGGAGGATCACTTGAGGACAGCAGTTTGAGATCAGCCTGATCAACGTAGCGAGATACCATCTCTATGTTTAAAAAAAAAAAGCCGGGCACAATGGTTCACACCTGTAATCCCAGCACTTTGGGAGGCTGAGGCTGCCAGATCACCTAAGGTTGAGAGTTCAAGACCAGCCTGACCAACAAGGAGAAACCCCGTCTCTATTACAAATACAAAAATTAGCCAGACATGGTGGCACATGCCTGTAATCCCAGCTACTCCGGAGGTTGAGGCAGGAGAATTGCTTCAACTTGGGAGGCGGAGGTTGTGGTGAGCTGAGATCACCCCATTGCATTCCAGCCTGGACAACAGGACCAAAACTCCATCTCATAAAAAAAAAAAAAAAAAAAAAAAAAAATGTTGCTGCTGACTCACCATTACTAGGAAGAAGCAAAACTTCCCATGCAAACATATAAATCCCTTATACCTTTGTCCCAACCTCCTCTTCCAGCCATCTCACCACTCACTGTTCTCTACGTACTTACACATACAGCCACACTTTCCTACTCAATATGCCCCAACATATTGAGCTCTTTCACATCCTTTGCTTTGGTGTAAGCTTTCTGTCTAGAATGTACCTCTACCATATTTTCTGCCTAGTAAACTACACACCCTTTAAAATCTAGGTTATGGCTGGGTGCAGTGGCTCATGCCTGTAATCCCAGCACTTTGGGAGGGCGAGGCAGGTGGGTGGCTTGAGCTTAGAAGTCCAAGACCAGCAACATGGCAAAACCACATCTCGGGCCGGGCGCAGTGGCTCATGCCTGTAATCCCAGCAATTTGGGAGGCTGAGGCGGGCAGATCACCTAAGGTCAGGAGTTCGAGACTAGCCTGACCAACATGGAGAAACCCTGTCTCTTAAAAAATAATAATTAAAAAAATAAAAAACCATCTCTACCAAAAATACAGTAGTCAGGTGTGGTGCCATGCACCTGTAGCCCCAGCTACTTGGGAGACTGGGGCAGGAGGATTGTTTGAGCTAAGGAGGTGGCGGTTGCAGTGAGCTGCGGTTGTACCACTGCACTCCAGCCTGGGTGACAGAGTCAGACCTGTCTCAAAAAAAAGAAAAGAAAAGAAATGACCTAGGCTTAATGTCACCACATCAATAAGTCCTTGTCCATTTTCCCAAGGGGCCAGTTAGTACCTGATATGTACCTGTATTTTAGCATTGATCATATTCTTTATTTGTTTGCCTGGGTATTGCTCCTCTTGGACTGAGAATTGTTCATGGCCAGGGATCATGTTTTATTTGCTGTTATAATCTTCCCACTACCCAGAAAGACAGAATAAGCATTTGTCAAAAGTCTGTATTAGTTCAGTTTCATGCTGCTGGTAAAGACATATCTGATACTGGGAAGAAAAATAGGTTTAATTGGATTTACAGTTCCACATGGCTGGGGAGGCCACAGAATCATGGCTGGAGGCGAAAGGCACTTTTACTGAGGCTATAGTGTGCTGTGATTGCACAATGAATAGCCCCTGTTCTCCAGCCTGAGCAATATAGTGAGAGCCTAGCCCTAAAAAATAAAAATAATTTTAGAAAAAGAAAACCAGATGTAAACCTACTACCTAGCCCATTTCTCTACTGGGAAAAAGTATCATTCTGATTGTCTAGAGTCAAAGGTATAAAAAGAATAGAAACATGAATTTTAAAAATGAAAATAGTACAATCTCTCCCTAGGACTTGGTAGGAACTCTGTCACTGCTCATTGGATAAACAGATATAAAAAATATAAAGGGTATTTAATTCAGAAACAATTTTCAATAATAGTTGGTTATTAAGAGGTCCTCTTTCTTAGGCAGATCACTTGAGGTCAGGAGTTTGAAACCACTCTGGCCAACAGAGCGAAACCCGGTCTCTACTAAAAATACAAAAATTAGTTGGGTATGGTGGAACATGCATGTAGTCCTAGGTACTAGGGAGGCTGAGGCAGGAGAATTGCTTGAGGCTCACAGAAGAGGCTGCAGTGAGCCGAGATTGCGCCACTGCACTCCAGCCTGGGTGACACAGCAAGACTTCATTTCCAAAAAAAAAAAAAGAAAAAGAAACAGATCCCCTCTCTGCTTTCCTTAATCACCCTATGTTCTTCTAGCCACAGAAGGTATTGATTATTCTCCATATTCAGCCACTTGCAAGACATTATGTCTTTGCTTATGCCATTTCTTCCATCTGGAATATGTGCCCCCTTCTCGTTTTTTTCTTTATTTACATGCTGAAATTTCCCCCACCTTTAATGCCCAGCTACTCCAAACTTGAAGATCCTCTCTTCTCTGTTTCCACAGTCCTTTTTACATTACTTCTATTGCACTATCATTGCTTCTGAAGTCTTCCTCTCCTCTAGATTGTGAGCTTCTTAATGTTATGAAGCCTATCTTTCTTTTTTTTTTTTTTTTGAGACCAGGTCTCCCACTGTTGTCCAGGCTGAAGTACAGTGGCATTGTCACAGCTCACTGCAGCCTCAACCCTCCCAGTTCAAGGCATCCTCCCAGCTCAGCCTCCTGAGTAACTGGGACTTCAGACCTGCACCACTATATCTGGTGAATTTTTTTTTCAGAAATGGGATCTCTTTGTCTTGCCCAGGCTGGTCTCAAACACCTGGCCTCAAGTGATCTTCTGCCTTTGGCCTCCCAAAGTGCTGGGATTACAGGTGTGAGCCACCACACATGGCCCTATGGACCCTATCTTACTCATCTTTGTATTTCTCCGGCCCTAGCTGACTGTCTGGTTTTCATTCATTTACCAAAAATTTATTCAGCAATATGTGTTAAGCATTATTCATAGGTGCTGTAGAATTAAAAAAAAAAAATCCCTGATCCATCGGAGCTCATCTAATAGTGATGAGATAGGCAAATATAAACACACAACAGAACAAGAATATTTCAAAGAATAATAAATGCTATGGAGAAAAGAAAATAGAATAAAGGCAGTAAGTGAGAATAAAATAGAATAAAGGCAGTAAGGGAGGCAACTTTAGGGTGGTAAGGTGAGACATCTCTGAAGGTGAGGCTTCTCTGAGGTCATGATATTGAGCTGAGACCAGTCACAGGAAGGGTCTAGGGAACAGCATTTGACTTCTTTTTTTTTTTTAGACAGAGTCTCCCTGTGTCACCCAGGCTGGAGGCAGTGGCATGATCTGGGCTCACTGGAACCTCAGCCTCTTGGGCTCAAGTGATTCTCCTGCCTCAGCTTCCCAAGAAGCTGGGATTACAGGTGTGTGCCACCACACCGGGCTAATTTTTGTGTTTTTTAGTAGAGACGGAGTTTTGCCATGTTGGCCAGGCTGGTCTCAAACCCCTGGCCTCATCCACCTGCCTTGGTCTCCCAAAGTGCTGGGATTACAGGTGTGAGCCACTGCGCCTCGCCTAGAGGAACAGCATTTGAAGAGAAAGAGGCAGCAGGTGCTCAAGGTGTAGGACAGAAATGCTGGCAAGTTGTAGAAGTGAAAGGAAGCCAGCGTGGCTAGAGCAGAATGAGTGAGGGCAAAAGTGATCAAAGAAGTAAGCAGGGCCGGGTGTGGTAGCTCATGCCTGTAATCCCACTGACACCCAAGCTGAGTAAGAGCCAACATGGTGGAAGCCCCATCTCTACTAAAAATACAAAAATTAGCTGGACATGGTGGCATGTGACTGTAGTGCCAGCTACTCAGGAGGCTGAGGCAGGAGAATTGCTTGAACCCGGAAAGCGGAGGTTGCAGTGAGCCAAGATCACACCTTGCACTCCAGCCTGGGCAAAGAGCAAGACTTTGTCTCAAAAAATAAAAGAAGTAAGCAGATGTCAGGTCATGAAGACCTTGAAGGTCACATGAGAAGTGAGAATTTTATTCTAAATGTAACAGGAAGGCATTGGAGAATTTTAAAGCCATGATCTGAGTTTTCTTTTTTCTTCTTTTTTTTTAATTTTCTTTTTTGAGACAGGGTTTCACTCTGTCACCCAGGCTAGAGTGCAGTGGGAGATCATGGCTCACTGCAGCCTCAAATTCCTGGGCTCAGGTGATTCTCCCACCTCAGCTTCCTGGGTAGCTGGAACATGTCACCATGCCTGGCAAAATTTTTTTTTTTTTTTTTTTGTAGAGACGAGGTTTCACCATGTTGCCCAAACTGGTTTTGAACTCCTAGGCTCGAGCAATCCTCCCACCTTGGCCTCCCAAAATCCTCGGATTACAGGCATGAGTCACTGTGCCAGACCTTGAGTTACATTTTTTAAAAAGTCACTGTGGTTTCTGTGCAGAGAACAAATTACGAAGGGGCAAGTGTGAAACAGAGAGGCCATTTACATAGATGTTTCATTCATATTTGCTATTAAATGAGCATTTATTCGTTGATCTGTTTACCCCACCATTCTGAATATATCATTACTATTAAAAGAAGCAAGACATACTGAGCTATCTGCTGCAGAGACTCTATTTATATGTGCCAGGTAAGTGAATATCAGGCTTCTAGGAGATCGAAATGTGCTAGACAGCTCCACCTTTCAGGGTGTGCCCCAAGTTAGGCCAGGGATCTGAATCAGCCAAGTGCCCCAGATCCTGACTGGAGAACCACTGCTTAGCTGGAACATGAAAAATATTGGCACTAGAAATGGTGGCGTGGAGGGTTTGCAACTAAAGAAAGCATAGAGACCGGGTGAGGTGGCTCACGTATGTAATCCCAGCACTTTGTGAGGCCGAGGCAGGCAGATCACGAGGTCAGGAGATTGAGACCATCCTGGCCAACATGATGAAACCCTGTCTCTACTAAAAATACAAAAATCAGCTGGGCGTGGTGGTTCCCGCCTATAATCCCAGCTACTTGGGAGGCTGAGGCAGGAGAATCACTTGAACCCAGGAGGCAGAGGTTGCAGTGAGCCGAGATTATGCCACTGCACTCCAGCCTGGCCACAGAGTGAGACTCCATCTCAAAAAAAAAAAAAGGAAAAAAAAAAAGCACAGAAATGCAAATGAGACTAGTGTCTAAGGCTTTCACTGTTTCTTGTCTTTGGTAGTAGCCTTCTGAACCTAGATCAAAGCAAACCTGTTGCTTAAAGTTAGTAAAACTTTTCCTTACATCCAATGGAGACTTTCCTGGCTTGTAGCCTTTGCATGCACTGTTCCTTCTGCCTGGAAGTCCTCTTTATCCACACCTAGCCTGATGGCTCTTACTCAGCTTGGGTGTCAGTGCCTCTGGCAGGCCTTCCTCAAACCCCCAAATCTAAATCCAGTCTTTCCTTTCATAGAACCCTGCACTTCTCCCTCAAAGCCTCTAACATTTATAACCTCAAATTCATTTGTGGGAGCATTGTTTAAATGCCTCTGCATACTTGCAGCCCCCTTCAACCATCAGAGTGTAAGTTCCAGGGACCCAGTATATTTATTTGTTCATCATTGCCTCAGAGTGCCTGGCACATAATACACCTTTTATAAGTAGTTACTGAGTAAGTGAATCCTGAAACTAACCCTCCCTAAAGCAAATAGGTGTAGGACTCTATTAGTGCCCTTAGCTGTACTTTCTCTTCTAAAGTTTTAAGAACTGGCCGGGTGCGGTGGCTCACGCCTGTAATCCCAGCACTTTGGGAGGCCAAGACGGGCAGATCACCTGAGGTCAGGAGGTGAAGACCAGTCTGGACAACATAGTGGAACCCTGTCTCTACTAACAATACAAAAAATTATCCTGGTGTTTTGGCACACTCCTGTAATCCCAACTACTCGGGAGGCTGAGGCACAAGAATCCCTTGAACCCGGGAGGTGGAGGTTGCAGTGAGCTGAGATCAGGCCACTGCTTTCCAACCTGGGGCCCAGAGTGAGACTCTGTCTCAAAAAGAAAAAAAAAGAAAAAGAAAACTTGCCTCCTTTTACATTGCCTTCCACAAGAAAGTGATTCTAGAAAGAGGACAGAGTAATTCTTTAGAGTCTTATGTTTTTAATCTTTTAAAGCAGTTTCTCAACCTTGGGACTATGAACATTTTGGGATGGATAATTCTTTGTTGTGTGGGATGCCCTGCTCACTGTAGAATGTTAAGCAGCATCTTTGGCCTCTACTCATTAGATGCCAGTAACATCGACTCCCCAAAATTGCCAGGTGCAGTGATGCACACCTGTAGTTCCAGCTACTTGGGAGGCTGAGGTAGGAGGCTTGAGGCCAGGAGTTCAAAGCAGCAGTGTGCTGTGGTTGTACCTGTGAATAGCTGCTGCACTCCAGCCTTGGTAACATAGTGAGACCCTGTCTCTAAAAGAAAAACCACGGTGGCTTACGTCTGTAATCCCAGCACTTTGGAAGATCGAGGCGGGGGGATCACCTGAAACCAGGAGTTCAAGACCAGCCTGGTCAACATGGCGAAACCCCATCTCTACTAAAAAGTCAGGCAGGATGGTGCACACCTGTAATTCCAGCTATTCAGAAGGCTGAGGCAGGAGAATTTCTTGAATCCAGGAGGTGGAGGTTGCAGTGAGCCAAGATCGCACCATTGCACTCTAGCCTGGACGACAGAGTAAGATTATGTCTAAATAAAAAATAATAAGGCCAGGCGCGGTGGCTCACGCCTGTAATCCTAGCATTTTGGGAGGCCAAGGTGGGTGGATCACCTGAGGTCAGGAGTTCAAGACCAGCCTGGCCATCATGGTGAAACTCCATCTTTAAAAAATAATAATAATAATAATAAAATAATAAAATAAAATGGAAGAAGGAAAGAAAGAGAGAAAGGGAGAAAGAGAGGGAGGGAGGGAGGGAGGAAGAAAGGAAGAAAGGGAGGAAGGGAGGAAGGAAAGAAGGAAGTATGTCTTTAGATACTGGCCCACGCCTGCAAATTCACCTGTGGTTGAGAGCCACTGTGCTGAAGTGTGAAACTTCAGGTCTTATTTTGTTGTAGAAGAATTACAGATAGAAATTCAGGGTTATTGAATGATTCCTGGATTATAAGAGAATTCTGCCAACCCAGTTGGATCAAAATAGTGCCCACTTCTCTCTTGTTTCCGTAGCACTCCCTGTGTTTTCTTTGTAAAGCCCATTAGTGATGGTCCAGTTCAGGGCAATATTCTGATCTTGGAAATTCAGCCTCCTGGATGGTCCTGGAAAGATGAAGGAAAGGGGTGGTGTTTCTGAGGAAACCAAGGCCTCTGAGACCCCTCTGGAATTGGCAGTCCCCTACAACTTTTCCAGGGGCATGTCCCAGAGGACAATGAAAGGGAGACAAACAGCCCATTCTGGCATGCTTTTCAGGATCTCTCACTCCAAACAAGAAAGTCTGAGAGGCCTGGTAAAAATAAATATGGCTTAGTACTCCTGGCACAAGAGCAGTTTTTGACAGCCAAGACTTAACTCACCCTAGGGGGTGACCCAGGCAGGGACTATGCACGAAGTTAGTTTCTTATCCATTGATATTCCCAGTGACTCATAGCAGCCAGGGGTGGCTCTGTGCACCAGAACTGTGCTGAACCATGGAGAAAGACTTGGGATGCACATAGGAAACAGTCTCTCGAGCTGAGTCAGACAGGGACAGCCAGCCTCTCGTTTCTTCTGCAGTTCCAGAAAAACAACACAAATCATGCCTCTGGAAAGGAACCTGTCCTTTGCATACAGAGTGGAAACTGTTTGTAACTTCTTAATCCCCTGACATTGAAAGTATGGGGACCGCCTGTCCTGGATTTTTTGGGACAACTGTATTCACTCTACCACATGTGTCTAGTTTTCCATTGGAAAAAAAAATATGGTCTCCAGGATCCCAAGGTCTTTCTCAACAGATTTAAAAGCAAGTTTTCAAAAGCAACATATATGAAACCCTGAGACCAACCAAGCCTACATTAAGAAATGGGAGGTGGGGCAGGGTGCGGTGGCTCACGCCTGTAATCTCAACACTTTGGGAGGCCGGGGTGGGCGGATCACCTGGGGTCAGGAGTTCGAGACCAGCCTGACCAACATGGTGAAATCCCATCTCTACTAAAAATACAAAATTATTCGGGCGTGGTGGCGCATGCCTGTAATTCCAGCTACTTGGGAGGGTGAGGCAGGAGAATCGCTTGAACTGGGGAGGCGGAGGTTGCAGTGAGCCAAGATCGTGCCACCGCACTCCAGCCTGGGCAACAAGAGCGAAACTGCATCTCAAGAGAAAAAAAAAAAACGCCGGCAGAGTGGCTCATCCCTGTAATCCCAACACTTTGGGAGGCTGAGGCAGACGGATCACAAGGTCAGGAGATTGAGATCATCCTGGCCAACATGGTGAAACTCTGTCTCCACTAAAAATACAAAAATTAGCCGGCTATGGTGGCGTGTGCCTGTAATCCCAGCTACTCGGGAGGCTAAGGCAGGAGAATCGCTTGAACCTGGGAGGCGGAGTTTGCAGTGAGCTGAGACCGCGCCACTGCACGACAGTGTGGGCGACAGAGCGAAGACTCTGCCTCAAAAAAAAAAAAGAAAGAAAGAAAGAAAGAAAGAAATGGGAGGTGGGAAGGAGCGTGCTGAGGAATCAGCCTCTACTTTTTAGTTTTTCTTCTCCTGGATTTTAGGCTATGGTAACTGATGGAGGCCAGAAGGGTCGACAGCCTTTCCTAGCTCCAGGATCATGTAAACCTGACCTGACTCTACTGCCGCCTTCAGTCAGCAAGAAGAACTACACACCCAGAAAAGGCCTCAGTATTAGTTACCATGGTGATGCTAGTTCAACCACATTGTATCTGGGTAAAAATTTCAGGCAAAACAATGTAGAAAACTGCAAGGAGTTAACACCTCACATCTTTGTTGTTGCTGCTGCTGCAAAGTACGGTTCGTGTTAGCTTTGGTCAAAGATGGTAATTCGAAGTGAAAGCATTGAAAACAAGCAAGGATGAAATGTCAATGTATCCACTTGGAGAAATCTAATAACCACTTTGCACTATGCCAAATTACTTTCCCTCAGCTAACGGGGGCATGTGGGTCTCCCTGACTCTATATACTGGTGAGGAAAGTGAATTAATGAAATCCACAGACGATCCAAAGCCAGGAAATGTTGGCATATCAGCGGGGAGGGGAAAAAAAGGATACACTGGGCCATCAGAAATTTGGGAATTTGAGCAAAAGGAACAAAACAAGATTTAACCTGGAAAAATGGAAGGTGGTGAAATTAACCCGTATTATTAATATGCATTAGAGAGGGTAGACCACAAAAGTAAGGAAAACTAGAGACAGGTTTATGATTTTATGTAGTAAATCAAAAGTTAAATCTTGAGGGAGGGCCCTACAGACGAGAGCTGGAAAGAGGCTGAGGGCTTTGTGGGAGTGCAGCTGCCCATGAGGATTTCTTTCCTGACCCCCTCCCTTCCTTGTGAGGATCAGAAAGTCGAAGAAGGTGAAGAGGCTAACAACGGTGATTTACAAAGACGGCGAGGAGGAACTAAGTCTGTCTGGGCCGAATCTGGACGTCTGAGCTGGAGCAACAGGACCCAGACAACCACCTCAGGAAATGAGTGAATGAAAAGAGGGGGTCGGTGAATTATTTAGCCCTGGAACGACGCTGCCTAGACCGGGGGAGGCGAGGGAGAAGAAAATCTCAGAAAAGAAATTTTGACAGCGAGAACACTAGTTAAGATACATCACTCCAGGCCCCCTGATGTCCCTTGTTTGATGTCAATAAAGACCCAAGAGGATTATGCATTAGCAAGCCTTGAGTGTTCGGAGCCATCAAGAAAGGCTGGACTTGGGGCATGAAGCGGGGGCCGGGGTCACGTCCAGGCGACATGAGTCAGCTCAGGTGATCCTCTGAAGCACAGAGCTGAAGTGAGCGGGGGCGAGAGTTGCCTCTAGGATAATTTTTTTTTTTTTTTTAAGTTAGGGACATTCGAGCAGTAGTAATAGGGACGGGGAGGGGGCTCTCTCTCGGGCCAGGAATGTGGGGGCGGCCTGAGGAGGAGCGGGGCCCCGCGCAGGAGGCGCCGGCGGGTGGGGTCGGGGGACCGGGGAGCCCGGGCCGAGGGCGGGAAGGGGCCGGGCTGGCGCTGGGGGCGGGCCCAGGCGCGGTGGCGGTGGCGGGGGCTGCCGCGCTGGGGGCGGGGCGGCCGGGCCCCGGACACCCCAGCTCGGTCCCCTGGCGGGACAGCGTCGACTCTGGCAGCACTGGAGGCGGCGGCGGCTGGAGGGCGACTCGCGGGGCGCGCGGGCCGCCGTGCTCCCGGGACGCTTCCCCTCCCCGGGGACCCTCTGCGGGCTCCTCCGCCGCGCCGTCCCGCGGGAGCCGGCAGGACCCCGGGCGGGCGGCGCGGGCGGCACCATGAGGCGGCCGTGGGGCGCGCTGCTGCTGGGCGCCCTGCTCTGCGCACACGGTAAGCGGCGCCCGCCGGGAAAGTTTGTCCCTGGATCCGGCCGCTGCGGGACTCGCCTCCCGGGACCCGGACCCCTCGCCCTCACTGCTAGCAGTGGCCCTGGGGCTGCGTGCCCGGGAGGGGACCCGGAGCGGCCCCGGCTCCCGCAGTCTGAGCGGGGGCATCGGCGGAGGCGCTCCCCAGGGCTCGGGTCTGGGCCGGGTCGCGGGTAAGATCTGGGGCGTTCGCTCGCTCGCCCTCCCTCGCTGCTCTTTGAAGAGCGGGGGGCTGCTTCCCTTTCAGGTTAGGAGGGGGCTCTGCGTCCTCGGTGCGAATGAATGCGTACGAAGAAAGGGAGGCGGGCGAGGAGGGTCGCTAAGCCGGTAAATTGGGAATAGCCCTCCTTCCAGGGGCTGGGGGCTCGGGCGGTTTGCGGAGAGGGGCCCTTGTGGAATCTGAGTACTTGGGTACCGGGGATTCCTCCACTCGGAGAACGATCCCCGGACTCCAGCTCTCGCTCCTACCAAGGGACTCTGGGGCACTGTTTGCGGGCAGCAGCGGCATCTCCCCTCGGCGTAGTTTCGGGGTCCCTCTCTTGGCTGCGGCCAGGCCCCTCCAGGGGAGGTGGTTGGAAGGAGGCTGAGGAGGAACGTAGGCAAGAAACTGCTGGAAGGCTCCCGCAGATCTGCCTGGCCGGGGTAGGCGGGCAGGGGGCAGGTATCCCTGAAGCCCAGAAGGCAACCTCCCGGCCCGCGCGGCGGGGCCCCGACCCTGGGGGAGCTGGACGGCTGCAGCAGGACCGCTTGGTGCCCGTACCCCCTGCGCTGTGTGACTAGGGCTCCGGTGGAATCTGCTTCTCCGCAGCCTCTTAACGACCCTGGGTGCACCCCGTGATTGAGCAGCTGCCTGTAGTTTGCGCCCAGAGATCAAAGGGCTTTGATCTTTGTACCCCAGCCCTATTCGCCCATCGCCATTCACCGTGGCGGGAGTTCCGAGTCTTCCCCGTTTCCCTCGCAGCCCCGATGAAGGGGGCCGGGGTTCAGAATTCAGGGGTCTGCAGACCCTGCCTGGCCTTGCACCGGTTCTTTCTTTCACGTAGGACAGTTCGTGTGGAAAAAGTCAGTGCAGATTTCGGAACTTGCCTGGCAGGTCGTGGAGATGTCTGGGCACTCGTTTTTAAGATTCGTTTACCTCCGAAATCCAACACAGGGTTTTCGTGCCTGTTATCTAAACTACCTGTGGGTTCTCAGCGGCCCTTTCCGCGTCCTCTCGCGCGCGGACTGAGCTCTTTCTCTCCGAGGAGCGGTAGCCTGGCCGGCCCACGTTCCGCTCGGCTCTGCGCTCTCCCCTCCCCGGCTCTCTCCTGGAAGGTTATTTGTAGCCTCTTCGGCGTGTTGGGACAGCGGCCCGACTGGGGTAGGAATGTAGCTGTTCTTCCCACCACATGGGCCCCTTAAAGGGACAGCTTTGCTTTTTGGGGGGTTTCCCCCTTCGGGCTGCAAGGGAAGGGGATGGAACTTTCCTCTCGGCCCCCTGGAGGAAGTTTTGAAAAAGATCAAGGGAAATGGCAAGGCACTGGGGTGGGGGGGCGGTGAGGAGGGGAAGGGGTTAAAATGGATACCAACAAAGCCAGAAAGGAGATTGTCGCCTTCTGCCCTAGGGAAGGGGGAGCTGGAAGGTTTCGGGCTGAGACTGGCCAAGAAGATTTTACTGCTCCAGAGCTGTCAGCACTGCAGCTATTACATGTGCATAGAGGATGGGGGTGAGAATGGGGAGAGAGAACTGGAAATATCTAATGTTTCACAGAAAAAGAATGGGAGGGTTTGGGGTAACTCTTTTAGGTTTCTTTTTTTTTTTTTTTCTTGGAGAGGGTGTCTCACTCTGTTGCCCAGGCTGGAATGCAGTGGAGCAGTCACAGCTCACTACAGCCTCAACCTCCCAAGCTCAAGTGATCTTATCTCAGTCACCCGAGTAGCTGGGACTACAGGCATGCACCACCACACCCTGCAAATTTTTTTTTTTTTTTTTTTTTTTCTAGAGATGGGGTTTCACCATGGTGCCAAGGCTGATCTCCAACTCCTGGGCTCAAGTGATCCACCTGCCTTGGCCTCCCAAAGTGCTGGTATTGCAGGTGTGAGCCACTGTGTCTGGCCTAGGTTTCTTTTTAAGGAAAAAAGTTTAATAGAAACTTCTAAGCATGGGAAGCTTTCCGTGCACATGTTTGTAAGGTTAGGCAGTGTTGTGAAGGTATAGACATCACCTGGCCTGATACTAAGCCATCCTCAGAGGTCTGGAGGGGTCAGATTCACAGTTCACCAAGGAGACTGAGCAGTTTCAGAGCCTGGAACCAGCACAACCAAAAATACAATTATGAGAATGCCTGACACTCGATTCCAGGGTCTCAGGGAGACAGCAGTTGTGATAAGTGTAGTAGTAGATCCATTAGGCCGACCTGATCTCAGCAAGGCATGAATGAAAGACACTAAAGTTTAAGGTGACTTTGGGAGGCGAGACGAGCGGATCACTTGAGGCCAGGAGTTTGAGAGCAGCCTGGCCAACATGGCGAAATGCTGTCTCTACTAAAAATCCAAAAATTAGCTTGGCATGGTAGTCCCAGCTACTGGAGAGGCTGAGGCAGGAGAATCACTTGAACCCAAGAGGCAGAGGTTGCAATGAGCCAAGATCGCTCCACTGTACTCCAGCCTGGGTGAAAGAGTGAGACTCTGTCTCAATAAATAAATAAATAAAGTTTAAGATGTTTATTTGGATGCTGCTAGTCCTTGGGGCTTTTCTTAGAGCCTGTTGGTTTGGACTCAGCCCACATAACACTCCAACCTTAAAGATTTTGGAAGGAAACTTGATGGCTGGTAATAGCCCTGAGTATTTTCTTTCTTTTTTTTTTTTTTAAAGATGGGGTTTCACCATGATGGCCAGGCTGGTCTTGAACTCCTGACCTCAGGTGATCCACCCACCTCGGCCTCCCAAAGTGCTAGGATTACAGGCGTGAGCCACCGCGCCCAGCCAACCCTGAGTATTTTCATCCTGAAGGTTAAAGTAAGATGTGGATGACAACTATTGGAAGAGTGGAAACTGTGTTTGTTCTGGAGGTCTCATCCAGGTAAGGGAAATGTTAAAACTTCTGCCTAGGTGTGCTTAGGTAGATCGATGGTTGTATCTGAGAATAAGTGCAGAACAGTGGAACTGAGACTGGTCTCCTTTCTATCTCGCTGTTGTCGTGGTTGTCATGACCATGGTTGTCATGGTGCTTGAGTGACCTTGTCCCTGATCTGTTGGACTTGTGAAACATACTTGGCTTGTCACTGATTTTGGATTTCCTCTTCTGTACCCTGTTGAATATCAGATAACACCTTTTGGACTGGCACATGGTATTGAGAATGACAGGTGCAAGGGAACCAAGTATGGCTGTGTCTGATAGAGAGCATGTTGGGTATGTCCATCTTCTAGGCCAGCAAAGAACACAGGAGGTCACAGAGGACAGAATGTTTTATAGCTCCTCCTTCACTCTTTCTCCTGATTAATTGCCAGTCTTAACTGTTAGAACAAAAATGGGAGAAATCGTTTATGTTGCTGCCCCTTTAAAGAAAAAAAAATCGAGGCCAGGCATGGTGGCTTACACCTGTAATCCCAGCACTTTCGGAGGCCAAGGCGAGCGGATCACCTGAGGTTGGGAGTTCAAGACCAGCAGCTTGACCAATATGGAGAAACCCCGTCTCTACTAAAAGTACAAAATCAGCCAGGTGTGGTGATGCATTCCTATAATCCCAGCTATTCGGGAGGCTGAGGCAGGAAAATCGCTTGAACCCCAGAGGCGGAGGTTGCGATGAGCTGAGATTGCACCATTGCACTCCAGCCTGGGCAGCAAGAGCAAAACTCTGTCTCAAAAAATATATAAATAAATAAATAAAAATCAATACTAAGGGGTTCCTAAATAGGAACAGAATTTCAGGGACTACTTTAAGAAGTAGTCTTGTCTTTTTCATGATTGGGCAAAATTACAAGACAGTCTGTGCCTTTGGTCGCCTAGACGGTTAGCCTGTTCCAGCCACAGTCTCTCTACATTCCTTGATGCAGCTTAGCCACGAGTTTTGTCACAGTTGCCTGGGCATGGGGCATCTGGACCCCAGACTGTGTCTGGACTGCCATCTCATCTTCAGCAGCGGAAGCCCTCCTCCCCTCCACAGCCTGTGAGGATTCAGTGTCCCAGGGAAGACTCAGTGCTGACTGGTTAGCTGGCAGAGCCCGACTCTGGCCTTATAAATAGTCCTGATGACTGCATGGGCTTGCCACACTCACTCCAGCTTACAGCTGGCAGGGATGGTTTCTTCCTCGTGTAATCTTTAGAAGCATTCCTCAAACTAGGCTCCGCCCTCATTCATTTGTTCATTCATTCAGCGAACACATATATGTCAAGCACTAACACAATCACTGTATACCTAGCTCAGTAATTAAGAAGCACTCACAGACCTGGGTTTGAATCTTGGCTCTGGCAATTCTTGGCGACCCTATGCAAAATCTCCCTGAACTTCACGGTTGTTACCTGCAAAGGTGGGTAGGGTACGGGGAGGGAAGTAGTAATAAATTATCGCATAAGAATATCATGAAAATTACATGAGATAGAATGTTCAAACTACACAGCACAGAGCTTGGCAACTACTGTGTTACTATAGCGCTGGATAAATGTTAGCTGTAAGCAAAGTCATACAAGTGGATCAGAGATGATTCTTGCCTTTAGAATGGGGAAGCCAGGTAAATAATTGTGCTACTATGTTCCATGCTAAAATTGAGACTTGCTCCTTCATTCATTTCTGCTGATCTTTTGTTTGTCTCTTTTAAAGATCTGCTTCTTCTATGTCCCCTTGAAAAGGTGATGGAATTGAAGCATAGTTCTCTCCTATGCCCACTCCTAGAAAAGAGGTCTCCTAAGCTGTAACATCAGTCTAGGGGAACTCTGCTTTGTTCTCTTGAGAGAGGTCTGGGGAGATGGAGCTTTTCCTCTGAGAGCTTCCCTTTTTTTATTTATTTTATTTTTTTTAAGAGACAGAGTCTTGCTCTGTTGCCGTGGCTGGAGTGCCGTGGCACAGTCTCGGCTCACTGCAACCTGCGCCTCCTGGGTTCGAGTGATTCTCCTGCCTCAGCCTCCTGCATAGCTGGGCTTACAGGCATGTGCCACCACCATCACCCCCAGCTAATTTTTGTATTTTTAGTAGAGACAGGGTTTCACCATGTTGGTCAGGCTGGTCTCCAACTCCTGACCTCGTGATCTGCCTGCCTCAGCCTCCCAAAGTGCTGGGATTACAGGCATGAGCCAGGGCGCCTGGCTGAGAGCTCCCCTTCTTAAGTGGTCCAGGATGCAGCCTAGCAACCTCTCACCCTAGGATTCCTGTGACATGAGGTGAGAGGGGCTGGCCGGGGACTCATAGCTGGAACAGTTTAGAATTCCAAGCCCTCCCTCCCATTGGCCTGAGAAAAGAGTCAGGCTCCAGAGCTCATAAGGTAGTAATTGCCCCAATCTGGGAGCTGAGCTGTTTGTGGAGCCTTCTCAGCGACCATCTTCAATCAGGAAGCCTGTCAGTGTGTGGGCCTAATTGATGCGGGTCTCCAGCCCCCGAACGGCCCCCAACCCTCAGCTCCTCCACCTCAAAGTCTGACCCTTGTTGTCTCTTTTGTTTCTTCTTTTTAAGTTGGTGCCAGTGATGTGATGTTTTTGGGAGCCTCGGAAAGTTGACGGTAACCAAGAGCAGCCGTTAAAAGAGCCAATTCTCTAGCTTCCTGGCGGTTGCTTGACTCCATTTTCTGTTGTGCGTTTTTGATTTAGCAAGAAGCAAACATCCTAGGTGCCCTTGGGCGCCTCTTCCGCCCATCCAAGCAGACAGACTTCATTCTTTCACTGCTCGTAGGCATTCCCATCCTTGCTCTCAGATGAGCGGACTGACTGTAAGCTCTCCCTTGACGCCTCGTTTCCCCATGCGGAATGGGAGTCCCCTGTCATTCAGGTTCGAATGAGGAGGGGAGGGGCGCTGCCTGGGACCCAACATGGGGAAGCCTGGCTGGGACTTGCTGCAAGCCCTGACTTGGCCTATGGGAGCTCCCCCTCACCTCTGTGCGGAGCTGAGGATCAGAGCTGCAAGCAGAGCCGGAAACAAAAGACTGGGAGCAAACCTCCCATCTGGCTGAGAGGCAGTGACACAGAGGAGCTGCTGCATAATTTATCACCGGAGGTTTTCTGGACCTGGGAAGCTCCTGGCTCCAGGCAGCGCCTTTTTAGGGGAGAGGACCCTCCTTCTGTCTGAGTATAGGGGAAACCAGGTATAGGGAAGGGTATCAGGAGATGACACCCGAATAGCACGTGAAATAAAGAAGCTGCAAGGTTGTAAGTGCCTCCAGGGATCTCTCTCAGCTCGGAAGCACCACTTCCTGTCATGCCTGGGGGGAAGTGGGGAGGGAGAGTGCTCTAAGTGTTCCCTTCCTCGGTTGCCGTGGCCCCAGCCTTGGAGCTGGTCTGCCACCACGTGCAGGCATGGATGAGGACAAGAGACCACTTCTCTGTTGAGCTGATTGTAGCCTCCTTCCAAACGAGTGGAGAGGCCAGGTTATGACATCCACAAGCCTAGCAAATAGGAAAGGCGAGCTCCAGGCAGGAAAGGGGAGCTCCAGGCTTTCCACCCTCCCACCACAGGCAGTTTAAACAAGGAGTTTCAACCACAGGCTCAGAGAGCCAGTAGAAACCAACAACTCTACAATGTATCTCCCTCAAATGAGAATTTCTGCCCTTCTAGGAATGATCTCCTCCGATGACAATTTTTGCAAACTGTGGGACATGTGGATTTACAAACTGGGATATGTGGTCTAAAAAAAATCCAAATATATTTCTGGAGCAGTTAACATTTTTGAGAGCTTTGCTGTGTCCCTGGCACTGTGATAAGCACTTAGTGTATGATATCGCATTTACCCCTCACAATATCCTTAAGAGGTAGGTACCATTAGATTCCTGTCTTATACTGGCTAGATGTGGTGGCTCATGCCTGTAATCCCAGCACTTTGGGAGGCAGGGTGGGCAGATCAGTTGAGGTGAGGAGTTCCAGACCTGCCTGGCCAACATGATGAAACCCCGTCTCTACTAAAAATACAAAAATTAGCTTGCGCGGTGGCACATGCCTGTAGTCTCAGCTACTCAGGAGACTGAGGCTGAGGCAAAAGAATCACTTGAACCTGGGAGGCAGAGGTCGCAGTAAGCCAAGATTGTGCCACTGCACTCCAGCCTGAGTGACACAGCAAGACTCCGTCTCAAAAAAAAAAAAAAAAAAGATTCCCATCTTACAAAATGGGAAACAGGCTCAGAGCAGTTTGCTATCACACAAGTAGTGAGAAACAAGAAAGTTTTTGAACCCAGTCTAAACTGTTAACCCCTCATCCCATGCTACCTCTCAAAATAGAATATTTTCAATCCAGGCTATCCCAGAAGATCTAGATTGGGAAGATCTATATTTCATCTTGGATTGACCTCTCCTCTCTGTTTTCAGACATCTCCTTCTCAGGGAATCTCAATGCATAAGGAATTACTTCTCAGGTGCTTTTTGAGGGAGAGAGGCTTTATTTTTATTTCCTTTTTTTTTAAAAAAATTTATTTTTAGAGACAGGGTCTCACTCTATTGCCAAGGCTGGAGTGCAGTGGCATGATCATAGCTTACTGTAGCCTTGAACTCATGGGTTCAGGAGAAGAGAGAGACTTCAAAAGGCTTCCAGAAAATGTGCTTTGTTGCTCCCTAAAGCCACGTGTTACTGTGTGGACCTTCTGATTCGAGATGTAGGGGAGAGGAAAGCAACATTTTGAGCAGCTTTTCACAGAGCATAGCCATGTTTGAGCTCTGCTGGATCTGTGAAATCTGTTGACAGCTTCCAGGTAGGGCAAGCATAATTTTGAGGATCTATACAAAGACAGCCTGGCATCAGCTACATTCCTGGGTTGAGAGAGAAGACATATCCAGATGAATATAATGGGATTAGTATGAATAACAAGAACAATAATATCAGCTGCCTCGTATAAACCTCATGTGTATTATCTCATTTAGACATCCCAACAACCCTATGAAATAGGTATTATTATTACTCCTGATTTACAGAAGTGGAAACTAATCCATTTCTTAATTGCTCTGTACTTTAGGTTCTGGATTCTCCTGTCCTTGCCTCCTCAGAATTAGTTGGTAATAAGCCAAGCTCGGTGGCTCACTTTGGGATGCTGAGGCAGGTAGATCGTGAGGTCAGGAATTCAAGGCCAGCCTAGCTAAAATAGTGTAAACTCCATCTCTACTTAAAATACAAAAATTAGCTGGGTGTGGTGGTGGGCACCTGTAATCCCAGCTACTCGGGAGGCTGAGGCAAAGAATTGCTTGAACCCAGGAGGCGGAGTTTGCAGTGAGCTGAGATAATGCCAGTTTACTCCAACCTGCGTGACACAGCAAGACTCTGTCTTAAAAAAAAAAAAAAAAAAAAGGCAAGGATAACGGACACCATGTGCCTCGAGCTCTTCCAGAGAAAGGCAATAAAGCAAGAATGCAGTTATTCATGCCACCAACTTAACCCATGGGGGTGGCACTGCTGCCTGGTACATGGTAGGGTTCTCAGACATCTCAAGTCCTAAAATAGCAGGTCTTAATCATGGAGTGTTGGATGTAACAGTTCTGGGGTGAGTCAAATCTTTAAGAGTAATAACAAGAGCTATTATTTATTGACCCCTTAGTATGTGCCAGGCAATAATGCTAAGTCCTTTTTATGAATTAACTAATTTATTTCTCATAACATCCTTATAGGGTCTTTTATTATCCCAATTTTCCTGCTGAAAAAATAAGGTATAAAGAGATTAAATAACTGCCCAGCATCAGACAGCTAGGAACTAGAAGGGCCGGGGTTTATATCCTGGGGAGTTTTGTTCCCATGTGCTTAGCATTATGTTCTTCCACCTCATAACTTTGGAGGCTAGCCATTAAGGACTTCTTTTCTGCATCTAACAGTAGCAAGAGAGAGCTGAACTTTCTTGGACCTGTAATCATGTGTCTGATAGTGTCCCTTTTGAGAGGACCCACTGAGGAGAAAACTTCACCTGGTAGATTTTCGTTTTTTTTTTTTTTTTTTGAGGTGGAGTTTCGTTCTTTTTGCCTAGGCTGGAGTGCAATAGCGTGATCTCGGCTTACCGCAACCTCTGCCTCCCGGATTCAAGTGATTCTCCTGCCTCAGCCTCCCAAGTAGCTGGGATTACAGGCATGCACCACCACACCCAGCTAATTTTGTATTTTTAGTAGAGACAGAGGTTCTCCACATTGTTCAGGCTGGTCTTGAACTCCCCGACCTCAGGTGATTCGCCTGCCTCGGCCTCCCAAAGTGCTGGGATTACAAGCATGAGAGCCACCGTGCCCAGCCTTCACATGGTAGATTTCCAAACCAACCAAGTTAAGCTGGCCTCTAGGGATAAGGGGAATAAAAGGGACCATGTGACAGAAGTAAGTAGAGTTGTGGCATGTCACTTTCACAGCCAGATAATACAGCTGGTGAAAGGAACTCTTGTAGGAGAAAGTAGTAAACACAACCTGGGTAGGACTGGGAGGTGGCCCTGCAAAGGAGAAGATTGCTGTTCTCTTTAGTACTGGTTAGGTAGGAAATAACTACTTTTATTTCTGATATTCTGAGTCTTTTTTCCTTTGACTCCAGCTTTCACAAGCTTCTAGAGGAGTGTTTCATTAATTCATTCATTCAACAAACTAGTATTATTGCTGCCAGTGAATAAAAGGAGAGAGGCATATGCTAATATACTTCAGCATATTATAAATGAATGGTGATTCCTCCTTTTCTCATTGTAATCCTAATCCCTTCCACAGTAGAGTAGCCATCAGACTCCAGAATACTCACAGGGCACTCCTTAAGCCTTCTCATCTCTGGTTTAACTTGAAAAAGCTGCTCTGTAGCTGTGTGTAGTCACTGTCTACCCGTGTGCCTCCACGTGACAGGTGTGGTCCACCTTCAGCTGTGCATTCTATGGAATGATGGAGAGCAGTGCCTCTAGACACTTGAGTGTGCATCTGTGTCATCCGGAAAGCTTACTGAAAGTCTAGGCTCTGAGATCACATTAAGAGAAGAATACTAGTTTAAGTGTCAGAATGGGGCTGGCATCCTGGCTCTCCTACTACCTCATGAACTTGGCCAAAGCAGATGCCCTTACCTGTTAAATGGGCACTGCAGTCACTGCTCAGGGTTATTGTAGTGATTCAATGAGAATGCAAATGTGTATGCAAAAGTAGCTGGCAAACTAAAGAGAAATTGCAAAGCATAATTATTTGTTGTCAGAAGCCCTGTTCCTTCCTGGACCAACAACAGTCGAACACTGATTCAAAAGCGCTGGGACTCCAGACTTTCCCCGCTTCATTACTTTACCTTTGGGCGAGGGAAATGAGTCTTTACTTTAGCAGTAACCAGAAAGAGAGGTCACTGTTTGAGACCCATAAATTCACTGCATATTTGCTGTTGGAAAACACATAAAAGAGAGGGACCCAAAAGTTGTAAATTCTCCCTTTTGACCTTGGGGTTTTGGAGATTCTCACAATAGTAATCCCATTTATTGGGAAGCAGTATAATCACCTGCCTGGGTGTGAATGCTGGCCTCAACCCTTAGCACTTGTGCAGTCTATCTACAGACTTAACCTTTCTGTGGCTCATTGTACCCAATTATAAAGTGCTGATAATATTAGGTTGACACAAAAGTAATTGCGATTTTTGTCATTAAAAGTAATGGCAAAAACCGCAATTACTTTTGTGCCAACCTAATAACAACAGTACCACCTCCATGGGTTGCTGAGAGCCTTCAGTGATGTAGTATATGAAAAGCATTCAGAAAAGTACTCAGAGGGCACCTGGTAAGTATTTGATAAATGATGGTTGCATTATTCTGAAGCTTTTGCTGTGTGTTAGCCCTGTGCTAAGCAGTTTATATGGATGAATCTTTACAAAGCCCTCTGAGGTAGAACTGCTAATATTCTCATTTTATGGATGAGGAAACTGAGGACTGGAGGGATTAACTAACTTGCTCAAAGTTGTAGAATTTGTGGTAGAACCAAGATTTGAACCTTAGTCTCTCTGACCCTAGAGTCTATGCTGTCTGTAGACAACAGAATAAACAGCAAATATTCTGTTTACCAGATGGATGTTTCCCTTCTTTCCTTTATATCGGGGTGTCCAATCATTTGGCTTCCCTGGGCTACATTGGAAGAAGGATTGTCTTGAATCACATGTAAAATACACTAACATTAACAACAGCTGATGAGCTAAAGAAAAAAATCACAAAAAAATCTCACATCTTAAGATAGTTTATGAATTTGTCTTGGGCCACATTCAAAGTGGTCCTGGGCCATGCAAGTCACAGGTTGGACAAGCTGCTTTACAGGAAAGCAGTGAGGAATTGGTAAGGTGGCGGGAGTGGGAGAGATGAGATGCAAAAGGTAAGATTTTAGTTAACCTCTGCAGAAAGGCCCTGTGAGCACATTAACATATATTCCAAAAGCTGGAAGGCTTCATGATCAAAGATCCCTTGCGGAGAGATCTTTTCCATGGTGAATTGCATTAGGTGGTGGGGCTAGAGCCCAGGCCACTGGAGGCTAGGGGTGCTTGCAGTGTGGCTGGCAGCTTTCAAGGCCAGAATTGTAGCGGAGTGTTCTAATTCAACACTTCTTAAAACGAAGGCTGCATTTTGCCACCCACAGTCATTTGTTTCCTTTCTTCACTCACCATTCTTTTCCTTAAAAAGGGTTAAAAGCTGCCTTTATGATCACAGCCAGGACTTGAGTGAAAAGGCAGAATTCCACCTCTAAGGACCCCAGAGGGACAGCAGTTGTCCAGAAGAGCTGGCTTTTTGGAGTATAATGTGTCTGTTTACTGTATGAATGCCCAAGTCAAGCGTTTGCCTGACTGGTGGTTGCCCGCCCTTCATGGCAGCGGACGCAGAGAGGTTCATTTGATAGGCAGGAAGTCGAGGTCCTTCAACTGCCTGCAACTAACTTGATGCCCACCGATGGAATGCTTTGTTCCTAAAGGCTACGCAGGGAAATCAGGACTTCTGTTATCACTCGGCCAAAGGCAGGGGTGGGGCCCTAAAAAAACAAACCAGTTGAAGGTTCTTCCCTATCAGTGTGGCTTTTCATTTGCACGCAGCCCCAGGACAGCGCTGTGCTTCCTGTCTCTATTCTGGTACTCTGCTTCTTAATATCAAGGCTTTTTGGAAAAATTTAGCCCCCACAGCCCTGTGTCTGCACACCCCAGCCTCCATTATTGAATATCTTTGGTGTGCCAAGGCATGAGGTTAGTTTCTTCCACCTTTATTTTTTTGTCTAATCTTTGTGGCTTTTTTTTTTGAGTCTCTGCTTTGTCAGCCAGGCTAGAGTGCAATGGCACGATCTTGGATCACTCCATCCTCCAGCCTCTGCCTCCGGGGTTCAAGCAATTCTTGGGCTTCAGCCTCCCAAGTAGCTGGGACTACAAGCATGCACCACCACGCCTGGCTACTTTTTGTATTTTTAGTAGAGACAGATTTTCGACACGTTGGCCAGGCTGGTCTTAAACTCCTGACCTCAAGTAATCCGCCTGCCTTGGCCTCCCAAAGTAGTGGGATTACAGGCATGAGCCACTGCTGTCGGCCCCTCATGGCTTTTTTACAAACAAGAGCATTGAAGGTCAGGGAGCTACATGACTTGCACAAGGTCACATGGCTGGTGGATGGAACCCAAGTCTGCTCCAGGTCCAGTCCTTTGTCCTCCGCCCAATCTCCTCCTCCAAGTCCCCTCTTCTTTCTCTCTGTTCTTGTCACACTTTTCATCCTGAACTCCCCTCTGATACATCCTCACTCTCTACTGTGTGTGGCTAGTAGCATTTCTCAACCTCTATTGATGTTTTGGGCCAGCTAATTCTTTGTCTAGCCCAAAACAGGGGCCTGTCTACAACGTTATAGAATCTTTTGTTTCTTTTTTTGAAACGGAGTTTTGCTCCTGTTGCCCAGGCTGGAGTGCAATGGCACGATCTCGGCTCACTGCAACCTTGCCTCCTAGGTTCAAGCAATTCTCCAGCCTCAGCCTCCCAAGTAGTTGAGATTACAGACGCCCACTACCATGCCTCGCTAATTTTTGTATTTTTAGTAGAGATGGGGTTTCGCAATGTTGGCCAGGCTGGTCTTGAATTCCTGACCTTGGGTGATCCGCCCACCTCTGCCTCCCAATGTGCTGGGATTACAGGCGTGAGCCACCGTGCCTGGCCATATTATAGAATCATCTCTAGCTTCTACCCACCAGATGCCAATAAGCACCACCAAGCAGGACAACCAAAAATATCTCCAAGGCCGGGCACGGTGGCTCACGCCTGTAATCCCAGCACTTTGGGAGGCCGAGGTGGGCGGATCACGAGGTCAGGAGATTGAGACCATCCTGGCCAACATGGTGAAACCCCGTCTCTACTAAAAAAATACAAAAATTAGCTGGGCGTGGTGGCGTGCGCCTGTAGTCCCAGCTACTCGGGAGGCTGAGGCAGGAGAATTGTTGGAACCCAGGAGGCGGAGGTTGCAGTGAGCCGAGATTGTGCCACTGCACTCTAGCCTGGCACCTGGTGACGGAGCAAGACTCTGTCTCAAAAAAAAAAAAAAAAAAAATCTCCAACATTGGTAAATGTCCTCTGGGGGACAAAATATCCCCAGTTGAGATCCACTTCATCTTTTTTCCTCACCATGTTACCCCATGAAGGGGATCTGTATGCTGGGGAGCCCATCACATGGAGTGTAATTAAACATCTTTGCTGTTCAATTCAGTCATACTACTGAAGTTCCTCAGCCTGTGTTGTCCAGGATCTGAGTGAGAAAAGCCCTCCTCCCTTCTCAGAGTTCTCAGAATAGGCCAGAAAGGATGGAGTAGGGGCAGGAGCAGCTGGGTCTTTTAGTGCTTCCTGGGGAAGAATGCTCTACCCTGTATTTGCAGAGAGATCTGAAGAGACAGGAGCACTGGGCTTGGAGAAAGGCCTTCCTGTGAGGTATAGAAAGACTGCACCTCCCAACTGGACCTCACTTGGCTTCCGCAGGAAATCCTGCATTTTTTTTTTTTTTTTTTTGAGACAGGGTCTCACTCTGTCACTAAGGCTGTAGTACAGTAGTGAGATCATGGCTCACTGCAGCCTCAACCTTCTGGGCTCAAGTGATCCTCCCACATCAGCTCTCGAGTAGCTAAGACTACAGGCATCCACCACCAAGCCTGGCTAATTTCTGTATTTCTTTCTGTAGAAACAGGATTTCATCATGTTGCCCAGGCTGGTCTCAAACTCCTGTGCTCAAGGGATCCACCCGCCTCACTATCCCAAAGTGCTGATATTACAGGCGTGAGCCACCACGCCGAGCCCAATCCTGCATCTTTTCTAGGGCAGCTGATTCCCATAGCGTGTGGAGGGGGAGGGCCAGGCCTCAGTTGAGAATCTGGTGAAAGCTGTGATCCCTTACCCTGGAACTGTATGTTATACCTGTAGCATCAGGGATTCACAGATCCCAAAAGCCATCTATCCATCCATCTGTCCATCTGTCCATCCATCCAACTGTCCATCTGCCCATCCATCCATCCATCCGTCCATCCATTTTCATAAGGAAGAGTGTGAGCTCTTCCTTATGCTCACGCTTACTCTTGGGATTGAAATGGAGAGGGAAAGGTCTAGAGCTCTCTCTCTGCTTTTGGAGGGCGTGGCAGCACACCTTTTCATCCCAGGCCCTAAGCCTAGGCGAGGCCAAGGAATTGTAATGGAGACAAAGATGTACATCAAGGAGATGAGCTGAGAGAGAAAAGCTGGACCAGGTACAGAGTGCAGGAAGAGGGGTGACAGTTTCAAACTGACGCCTTCTCTGTTTCAGCCCAGCCTGAGAGCAGGGCCCAGCTGAGGGGAGGAAGAAGAGAAGAAAGGAAGGGGGAGAGATGAGCAGTGGGCTGCGGCCCCCTCCTTCCCCAGCTGCGAGCAGAGCAGCCCAGCGGGTTGGATGAATGCTGGGAGGGGTAGAGTGACCCTGGCAGAACCCTTTGTTCCAGCTGAGGCTGGAGCGGGGCACTGAGCCATTCACACGCCATCCCAGGGCATCCTGCTGGGCACGCTGGGGAGGGGGCACAGCAGCCGGTCATGGGACTTGGCCAGGCAGATAGCTTGATGCTCAATAGGGAAGCCCAGCTGCGTGCTGCTGAGGCCGGCGGAGGGGCTGCATCTGCCAGCCTTCCTCAAGGCTGTGGCCTGTGCCACAGACAGGAAGACCCTGGCAGGTCCCAGTTCCTCTGCCCTGAGGTGGCCTGGTCACTTCCCCTAGCCCCACTCCTCTCGGTCACCCTCTTCAAAAGTAACATCTGACTGGGGGACTCACAGCAGCCCACACTACTTCCTGCTCCCCTATGTGGCTTCCTTACTCTAAAGAGGCTCCGGAGTTTGAATTCCACCATTAGTTCTTCCCCTCCCTGGCCAACAGCCCAGGGTCGGGTTCAGGACAGAGGCAGAAACATCCATATCTCAACCTAGTTTTGGTGAGAAGGATATGGAGGCCTCTCAACATCACCCCTTCTGTCTCCTGTTCCCCTTCTTCAAGTGCACCAGATCTCTGAGTGGCATCATTTGTTGTTGTTTTTTTTTTGCAGGGGATTTGTTTGTTTCTTTTTTGAGATAACGTCTTGCTCTGTTGTACCAACTGGAGTGCAGTGGTGTGATCATAGCTCACTGCAGCCTTGACCTGCCCCAGGCTCAAGCAATCCTCCCACCTCAGCCTCCCAAGTAGCTGGGACTACAGGCACATGCCAGCACTCCCAGCTAATTTTTGTTTTATTTTTTCCAAGACGGACTCTCACTCTGTCACCAGGCTGGAGTGCAGTGGTGGGATCTCACCTCACTGCAACCTCCGACTACCTGGTTCAAGCGATTCTCCTGCCTCAGCCTCCCAAGTAGTTGGGATTACAGGCATGCACCACCACGCTCAACTAATCTTTGTATTTTTAGTAGAGACGGGGTTTCACCATGTTGGCCAGGATGATCTCGCTCTCCTGACCTAGTGATCTGCCCACCTCAGCCTCCCAAAGTGCTGGGATTACAGGCATGAGCCCCCGCGCCCTGCCTAATTTTTTTAGTTTTTTGTAGGAACAGGGTCTCACTTGTTGCCCAGGCTGGTCTCGAACTTCCGGGCTCAATCAATCCTCCCATCTCAGCACCTCAAAGTGCTGTTATATAGGTATGGGCCACTGTGCCTAGGGTAGGTGACATCTGTCTGGGCCCTTGGAGGTGCTATGCCAAAAAGCCCTGTCATTGAGGAGGTCACCTGGAATCTTTGTAACCCTAAAGTCAGAGGGTATCTTCTGGGTCATCTATGCCCTGGAAGAGACATGGTTTTACTGCCTGCATCTCCCTTGAAGTGTCAGTGTGTCTCCTCGGGTGACAGTGCCCCTGGATTAGGCTCCTCTACCTTCCCCTTGGAATGGACTTTGATTGAGCTGGAGCTGAGTCCTCACTGATTCCTTTTCCCTCTGCGTAGGCCTGGCCGGCAGCCCCGAGTGTGCTTGTGGTCGGAGCCACTTCACATGTGCGGTTAGTGCTCTTGGCGAGTGTACCTGCATCCCTGCCCAGTGGCAGTGTGATGGAGACAACGATTGCGGGGACCACAGCGATGAGGACGGATGTAGTAAGTACCTCCCCAGAGGCAGTGGGAGGTGGTGGAGAGGAACCTGGGGATAGGGGGCAAGGACAAGGCTGGGCTGGTGGAGTGTCCTTTGCAGCGTCTGTGTCGGACTCGGAGAGTTGGTCTCTTGCAAGCTTGATAGATACTGACATTCGGGTAGTTTCTTTACTATATATGGCTCCAACTCTCCTGTGTTTCTTTTGGTTTGTTCATGCATATATGTCCACGAAAACGAACTTGAAAACAAAGTGCAAAAAAAGAGAACATCCTTGAAAGAACAGTTTTTTAAAATAGGTGTCTCTATATTTATGTGACTATGTACTACATATCTGTGCGTTTTAAAATTTATATACTATACGTAAACATGGATTATTTCTATGTTTCTTACTTTGGTATTTTGTACAGTAAAACTTATTTTTATTTTTATTTTTTTAAACAAAAAAATATGGAACCCTTCATGAATTTGCGTGTCATCCTTGCGCAGGGGCCATGCTAATCTTCTCTGTATTGTTCCAATTTTAGTATATGTGCCGCTGAAGCGAGCGCAACTTTTTTTTTTGATACAGAGTCTCACTCGGTTGCCCAAGCTGGAGTGCACGGGCACGGTCTTGGCTACCTGCAGCCTCCACCTCCTGGGTTCAAGTGATTCTCCCCCCTCAGCCTCCTGAGTAGCTGGGACTATAGGCATGTGCTACCATGCCTGGCTAATTTTTTGTATTTTTAGTACAAAAAATGGGGTTTCACCATTTTGGCCAGGCTGGTCTCAAACTCCTGACTTCAAGTGATTTGGCCGCCTCAACCTCCCAAAGTGCTAGGATTACAGGCATGAACCACCATGCCTGGCCACACCTTTTTTAATAACATAAACTTTGTAAGACATCTTGTATTTTCTTTAAATCTCCCTTTTCCCCTGGCATAGTAACATCTGCACAGTTGGCCAGGGTGACCTGTCTTGGATATATTGCTAAGCCAGTTTTCTGGGTTAGAGGTGCAATCTCTGACCTACCTGCAGCATCTGTATCTGAGGGTGGCTAATTAGTCTAATGGGAACAGAGGTACAACCTGGACCTCATTAACCCTAACCAGTTCAGCTAATTGTGTTGGTAATAAATGCTTCACTTTCATGTAGCATTTTCATAGGCATTATCTCAAAAGGCCTCTATGAGCTAATTATCCCCATTGTACAGCCAAAAAGACTTCAGCTCAGAGAAAGTAAATGACTTGTTCAGAGTGCTATGTAATGAACTGGAAATTGAGCCCAGGTGTGTCAATCATCGTTTAACAAGAGGAAAGGAGAAAAAAGGCGCTTCTTTCTCTTGCTCATGTTTTTCTTATGCTTTTTTAGCGGCTGTGAGTTCTTTGGGTTGTTCTTCTTCCCCTGCTACAGCTTCTGCTTAGCTTCTCAGCTGGGGATGGGCCCAGGAGTCAATAAGGAAGGACTATAAAACAGACAAAGGGGCTGGGCATGGTGCCTCATGTCTGTGATCCCAGCAGTTTGGGAGGTCAAGGCGGGCAAATCACTTGAGGCCAGGAGTTTGAGACCAGCCTGGCCAACATGGCGAAAACTCATCTCTACTAAATATAAAAAAAATCAAAAAAATAAAAAGTCAGGCACAGTGGCAGGCACCTGTAATCCCAGCTACTTGGAAGGCTGAGGCATGAGAATCTCTTGAACCCAGGAGGCAGAGGTTGCAGTGAGCCAAGATTGCACCACTGTACTCCAGCCTGGGTGACAGTGAGACTCTGTCTATAAAAAAAAAAGGCCAGATGCCATGGTTCATGTCTGTAATCTAGCACTTCTGGAGGCTGAGGTGAGCAGATCACCTGCGAAGTCAGGGGTTTGAAGCCAACATGGTGAAACCCCATCTCTACTAAAAATTGCAACAAAAAAAAAATTACCCGGTGTGGTGAGGTATGCCTGTAATCCCTGCTACTTGGGAGGCTGAGTCAGGAGAATCACCTGAACCCAGGAGGCGCAGGTTGCAGTGAGCCGAGATTGCACCACTACACTCCAGCCTGGTGACAGAGTGAGACTGGGTCTCAAAAAAAAAAAGACAAGGAGATTTGGAGTGAAAGGCCATCTGGCCTACTTGAGCCTGAGTTCAGTATACCAGGGTGATTGACTTTTCCTTTCTTTTCCTGGGACTCAGTGCTACCTACCTGTTCCCCTCTCGACTTTCACTGTGACAATGGCAAGTGCATCCGCCGCTCCTGGGTGTGTGATGGGGACAACGACTGTGAGGACGACTCGGATGAGCAGGACTGTCGTGAGTGTTGGCAGGGGCTGGGCGGACTCCATCGATTCCTACTGGGAAAGGATTTTCAATCAGGAAGCGATGCCCCAGGTCCACATGAGCCCTTGTGTTTTCAGCACTTTGTCCTGTCCTTTCACTTCCTCTCTCAGTCAGATAAGCTGCTGAGAGGCAGCCACCTCCTTCGGAGCCCTCGGGGCAGCACTGGAGCTACTCGACTGCTCCAGAGGGTTTTAAATCGGGCTTCCAGGCACCAGACCCCCCACTGCTTGCCGCAGCCTGACTGCTCTGTGCCCACAGCCCCCCGGGAATGTGAGGAGGACGAGTTTCCCTGCCAGAATGGCTACTGCATCCGGAGTCTGTGGCACTGCGATGGTGACAATGACTGTGGCGACAACAGTGATGAGCAGTGTGGTGGGTGGCCCCAGCGGGGGGAGGCAGGCAAGGTGGCCAATGGGTGGCCTGGCCAAGGGAGGAGATAGCAGCGATGGCCCTAGCACTGCCAAACCTTCAACTGCCCGGATATCTGGAGCAGCTGGAGGAAGGCAGGGTGGGGTGGGGTGGGCTGCAGAGCTGCTCAGACCTCCCAGGAACTGTGGATCAGGATGCTGAGGCCCAGTCTCTCCAGGGCCTTGGTTCTCCCTGGAGAGTTTGCACTGGCTCTGGGGTGCCATTAGGGGCTGGAGCAGATCCGCCAAAGCCAGTGAGGTTGGGAGTCAGAGAGGAGGGTGAGTGGGTTGCCTGTGGGCCCCCTCAGGATCGCTGTACCATCACATCCCCCAGACATGCGCAAGTGCTCCGACAAGGAGTTCCGCTGCAGTGATGGAAGCTGCATTGCTGAGCACTGGTACTGCGACGGTGACACCGACTGCAAAGATGGCTCCGATGAGGAGAGCTGTCGTGAGTGGCCCCAGACCTCAGGCTGTTGGGTTGGATGAGGGCAGATGGTTCTGTTCCATGGGTAAGGGCGAGGCTGAGGAGTGCATGTACCAGGGGCAAGGAGCATGTGTGCCTCCGCAGCAGCTCCTCCTAGGCTGAACTAGGGAGGGAGCAAGTTCCCAGGTGGGGAGGGAGGGTTCCCTTTGGTCCATCTGAATATGGGTGTCTGTAAAGGCCGTCCCAGATGAAACCTGGTTACATCTCACTTGAGGAAGCTCTCCTGCCTGAGCATCCTGCCTGCTTGAGGAATCAGGGCCCCTCTCCTTCATCTAGGTCTGAGTGTGTGCCCCTCCCCATCCTTGCTTTCCCTCCAGCCTCAGCCGTGCCAGTGCCCCCCTGTAACCTGGAGGAGTTCCAGTGTGCCTACGGCCGCTGCATCCTCGATATCTACCACTGTGATGGCGACGATGACTGCGGAGACTGGTCGGACGAGTCTGACTGCTGTGAGTGCCCCAGCCAGCTGGGAGGAGGGGAGGCCAGGCTGGAAGAACTCCTCGGGTGGCAAGGCGCAGGTGCCAGCTGGGGCAGGAGTTCAGAGGAGGAGTTTCTGGATTTCCTGGTCCCTCTTGGGAGGAGATGGAGGAACTGGAGTTCTGGGACTGTGGCCTTCTGGTCTGCCATGGGACACTGTGCACAGACTGGCTACAGACAGAAGTCTTATGTTTCCCTAGCCTCCCACCAGCCCTGCCGCTCTGGGGAGTTCATGTGTGACAGTGGCCTGTGCATCAATGCGGGCTGGCGCTGCGATGGTGACACGGACTGTGATGACCAGTCTGATGAACGAAACTGCAGTGAGTGGGGAGTGGTAATAAGCTGGGCTGGAGCTAAGGAGAGGGCTTGTGGAGCCAAAGAGGCCACTACCAGCTGGGCGCAGTGGCTCACTGTAATCCCAGTACTTTGGGAGGCCAAGGCAGGTGGATCACTTGAGGTCAGGAGTTCAAGACCACCCTGGGCAACATGGTTAAACCCCATCTCTACTGAAAATGCAAAAATTAGCCAGGTGTGGTGGCACATGCCTGTAATTCCAGCTACTTGGGAGGCTGAGGCAGGAGAATCACTTGAACCTGGGAGGCAGAGGTTGCAGTGAGCTGAGACTGCACCCCTGCACTCCAGCTTGGGTGACAGAGTGAGACGACATCTCAAAAAAAAAAAAAGAGACAAAGAGGCCACCACCCACTACCCATAAAGCTTGAAGACATATTGGATAAGACAACCATGTACAGTTGTATAGGTTGTGCATTATGCAAAGGCAATATGTCCAAAGGGAAGCCAGTCACATAATAGATTTATATACTCATCATGGTAGTTTTCCAGCAGAAGGCAGTAAAGTGTCTTGATGAAAGAATACCTTTTTCTGATTCACACAAAGATGCCATATAGACCGGCTGTGATCCTGGTGTCAAGAGTGGCATGGGTACTGACATAGCTGTATCTTTGGGTGGCAGGGAGAGTTTCAGGCTGAAATGGGGCCCGCCTTTCATTCGGCCTTTGCTTTGCCCAGCCACCTCCATGTGTACAGCAGAGCAGTTCCGCTGTCGCTCAGGCCGCTGTGTCCGCCTGTCCTGGCGTTGCGATGGGGAGGACGACTGTGCCGACAACAGCGATGAAGAGAACTGTGAGAATACAGGTGGCGTCTCCCGGGGTGCAGAACCCTTAGCCTATAGTTGGGGTGGAAGGGTGAAAAGAGGGTGTTATTGCAGTCTTTCCAGCTGGGTTGAGGTTTTATCAGTGTAAAATCCGGGCACATCACTGACCTGCGGCCTTATGGCCTGGAGCACGGTATCAGAGCTGCGAGTTTCAATTGCCACTCCCATTCTAACTCACACACAGCCAGTGCCTTTAGCTCTGGTCTAGTGAGGAAGGACTACCCTCCATCTGGCAGCCCCCACGTGTGCTCCCCTAGCCACACCCAGTATGGAGCATGTGGATGCACTTTTTCATTCTGTTCCGTATTCCTCACCATCCCACTGTGGAGTCTTGGGAGAAAGCGAATGCAGATATTCAGCTAGGCCTGTCTGAGCTGCTTCCTGCCCGGGACCCCCACCCTCCCACCTTGAGTCTCATCTGTCTCCAGCTTGCCCTAGAAAATGACGTGCTCCCATCTCTTTGTGGACCCAAGCCCTGCCTTGCTGTGACCTGACCCTCCCTCTCTCCCTCCTTCCCTCCCCGTCTCTAGGAAGCCCACAGTGTGCCTCGGACCAGTTCCTGTGTTGGAATGGACGCTGCATTGGGCAGAGGAAGCTGTGCAATGGGGTCAACGACTGTGGTGACAACAGCGACGAAAGCCCACAGCAGAATTGCCGTGAGTGTCCCCAGTGGGCGGACCTGGCCCATGGTGTGTGGACAGACCCCACCCATAGGGTTCGAAGGGAATCCTCCCTCAGGCTCTCGCAGCTTTGGGAGCTGTTCCCCGTGGTCCAGGTGGAGTGCCAAGTTGGCCGTCTGGGGGAGGGTTCTGGGCTCAACTCCCAACTCTGGCTTGGCTGGCACAGGGCCCCGGACGGGTGAGGAGAACTGCAATGTTAACAATGGTGGCTGTGCCCAGAAGTGCCAGATGGTGCGTGGGGCAGTGCAGTGTACCTGCCACACAGGCTACCGGCTCACAGAGGACGGGCACACGTGCCAAGGTGAGCTGGGGCCTGGTTTGTAGCAGAGATCGGGGTTCTGGGCCGGGGCAGCAGACAGGCAGGCATTTGAAGGATGTGACCTCATTTCACCCTCACAATAACCCTGGGAGGTGGGGATCATCCTTCCCATTTCACAGATGGGGAAACTGAAGCTCAAAGAGGTTAAGTAGCTTACCAAAGGCCACACAGCTGATGAGCAACAGGGTTGGGATTCCAGCCCAGCTGTGCATGACCTTAAAGCCCCTAACCACTTCTTAGATGGCCTTCCCAGTAGGTTTGGAAAACAGATGGAGATGTGGGCAGAAAAGCAGCTCGGCAACCTGGGCGCGGGGGTGGGAAGATGGCAGAAGGGAGATCTCTTGACGTGCCTGGTGTTCCCAGATGTGAATGAATGTGCCGAGGAGGGGTACTGCAGCCAGGGCTGCACCAACAGCGAAGGGGCTTTCCAGTGCTGGTGCGAAACAGGCTATGAACTCCGGCCCGACCGGCGCAGCTGCAAGGCTCTGGGTAAGGGCTGTTGGCACCTGGCTGGGTGGGCAGAGGGCTGAGCAGGGAGGAAGGTCAGGTGCTCTGGTCCTCAGGGATTTGCAGAGAGGTAGAGAGATTTCCGTCACTGTAAAATGGAGCAACAGTTGCATTCTGAGTCCCAAGAAAAACGCCATTGGGTGGAGTAGGGTGGGGTGAGCTAGGGTGGAGTAGGGTGGGGTGGGTGGGGGAGTATAGTTTCAGGGTTGCTACTCTTCTGGTACTGCTGCTGACGGCTTGGGGCATGCCCTTGTGGGCAAGTGGCTCCATTGGTCAGCTGAGGACCTGCTGATGGGTACCAGGGGCAGCTCTGCAGCCCGATGGGGACCCAATGTTTGTACTGTGTCCCAGGGCCGGAGCCTGTGCTGCTGTTCGCCAACCGCATTGACATCCGGCAGGTGCTCCCGCACCGCTCTGAGTACACACTGCTGCTTAACAACCTGGAGAACGCCATTGCCCTTGATTTCCACCACCGGCGCGAGCTTGTCTTCTGGTCAGATGTCACCCTGGACCGGATCCTCCGTGCCAACCTGAACGGCAGCAATGTGGAGGAGGTTGTGTCTACTGGGCTAGAGAGCCCAGGTAGGGAACCAGTCCCCATGGACAGGGGCAGAGCCACACCATGTGCGCAGCACCGGTGGGAGGAACAGGCTGGTGGTTTGCAAACCTGAGGCGAGAGGACATCTTTTTTTTCCAGTGAAATCTTAGCTGGAGCTCTAACATAGAAAACATTCGTTAGCATATATCAATTTTATAGGTTCAGATATAACATTTGCTCATTATCGAGCTCAATCAGTGAGACTAGTGAGACCATGTCGGTGAATGTGATCATGGGAAATCAGATTTATGGATGACAGAGTTCTCTATCAGCCTTCCCATCTAGTTTATTTCTGAGTTTTGTTTCGATTGCTTAGTATTAAGAATATTCCGGCCTGTAATCCCAGCACTTTGGGAGGCCAAGGCAGGCGGATCATGAGGTCAAGAGATCAAGACCATCCTGGTCAACATGGTGAAACCCCGTCTCTATTAAAAATACAAAAATTAGCTGGGCATGGTGGTGCGTGCCTGTAGTCCCAGCTACTTAGGAGACTGAAGCAGAAGAATTGCTTGAACCCAGGAGGTGGAGGTTGCAGTGAGCCAAGATCACGCCACTGTGCTCCAGCCTGGGTGCTAGAGCAAGACTCCATCTCTAAATAAATAAATTAATTTAAAAAGTCAC
>PVKP010009259.1:0-69138 GCA_004027715.1 Plecturocebus donacophilus | reverse complement strand
TGTGGTGTGTACATGCAGTGGAGTGAATAGACAGTGTGGTGTGTACATGCCGTGGAGTGCATAGACGGTGTGGTGTGTACATGCAGTGGAGTGAATAGACAGTGTGGTGTGTACATGCCGTGGAATGTCATTCAGCCTGAAAAAGAAGGAAATTTTATTATATGCTATGATATTAATGAACCTTGAGGACACTGTGCTGAGTGAAATAAGCCAGTCACAAAAGGGCCAATACTGTGTGACTCCAGTCATATGAGGTTCCTAGAATCATCAAATCAGAGAGACGGAAACTGGAACGGTGGTTGCCAGGGGCCAGGGTAGGGGGAAGGGGGAGTGAGTGTAATGGGGACAGAGGTTCAGCTCTGCAAGGTGGAAGGAGTTCTGGAGAGGACGGTGGTGGTGGCCGCACACAATGTGACTGTACCTAATGCCAATGACCTGCACACTAAAAAATGGTTGAGATGCGAAACTTTATGTCATGTGTATCTTACCACAATTTTAAAAATAATAATAGGTCGGGTGCAGTGGCTCACATCTGTAATCCCATCACTTTGGGAGGCTGAGGCACACAGATCACCTGAGGTCAGGAGTTCGAGACCAGCCTGGCCAACACGGCGAAACCTCATCTCTACTAAAAATACAAAATTAGCTGGGTGTGGTGGCTCATGCCTGTAATCCCGGCTACTTGGGAGGCTGAGGCAGGAGAATCACTTGAACCTGGGAGGCAGAGGTTGCAAGGAGGCAGAGGTTGAAGTGAGCCAAGATCACACCACTACACTCCAGCCTGGGCAACAGAGTGAGACTCCATCTCAAAAAAATAAAAATAATAAAAAGCCCCTTGGCCATGTGTGGTGGCTCATGCCTGTAATCCCAGCACTTTGGGAGGCCGAGGCGGGTGGATCATGAGGTCAGGAGATTGAGACCATCCTGGCCAACATGGTGAAGCATCATCTCTACTAAAAATACAAAAATTAGCTGGGTGTGATGCACGTGCCTGTAGTCTAAGGTATTTGAGAGGCTGAGGCAGGAGAATTGCTTGAACCCAGGAGGCCAGGCGGAGGTTGCAGTGAGCCGAGATCACACCACCGCACTCCAGCCTGGCGACAGAGCGAGACTCTGTCTCAAAAAAAAGCCTCATCCGAAGGCTGCCCAGACTCTAGCCCCCACGTGACGGGAGGGAGTGCCTTTCCCACGAGGCCAGGAAATGAGCACATTTTGTTCCGAGTCCCCCACTCAACCACAGGGTTACAGGCCAGCCCTTCACTGGGGGCTTTTTGGACCCCAACTTCTCCTGGCACTGCAGGCTCCAAAGAAGCCCCTCCCTGCCAGCTGCAGCGCCCACGCACCTTCAAACCATGGTGGGTCCTCAGCCCGGGTCTCGGCCGCGATGTTCTGGCTGACGTTGTGCAGGAGGTCGGCCAGCAGCCTCTGCCTCTGCGGGGCCTGCTCATCACACAGCAGCTGCTGGGCGGCCTGGATGAGGCCCGCGTGCGGCTCGTGAAACGCGCTGAGGAAGCGCCTGATGTCACTCACATCTGCCACCAAAGAGACAAACAAAAAGGTGCCAGTCCATCAGAAGACACGTCCTGCCCCGGTCAGGAAAGAGCCTCTGACCCCATCTTCCCCATCACTCAGGGCCTGGGAGTCACCAGGACTCAGACTCGAGGTACCCCGGGTCTTTGTCCTTGCCCTGACACCAACAGCTGGGGACCATGCATCAGGAAAGCGTGAGGACAGGGAGGAAGGGGCGGGCTGTGCTTCAGAAGACAGACGAGAGCGCACTGAAGGATGGCTGCTTCCCCATTTGGCCTCCTCTCCTCCCAACCACACTGCCCCTCCTTCGGCCCTTCCTGGAGACCTTGCTTTCAGACCTTTCCCTGCTCTCTCCTGGAGCCTTTTCGCAACTCCCTGAAGCAGATTGCTCTCCGGGCAAGCACTTAATAGAAAGTTAAAGCAAAGTCTACCTAGGGCCTTCACAAAATGTTAGCAAAGAGAATTCAGTAACACGAGAAAAGAAGTACACACCACAGCCAAGCAGGAATGCAAGGCTGGTTCACACCTCAAAATCAATCAGTCCGATCCACCATATTAGAAAAGTCTCGTGGTCACATGAGCAGATGCAGAAGACAGGAGGACTCACTGTGGAGCTAGGACATGGTGGAATCCTTAGACAACATCAAAAGCACAGCATAAAAGAAAAAATCAACAAACTGAGCTTCCTCAAAAGTAAAAACGCTTACTCTCCAAAAAAAAAATGCTCTTAAGAGAATGAAAAGACAAGCCACAGGGTAAATATTTGCAAACCACATATCTGACAAAGAACTCATGTCCAGGTATTTTGGTAGGGTCGGGGGGTGACTTTCAAAACTCAACAGTTAAAAAAAAAAAAAAATAGTTAGAAAATGGACAAGGAACACGAAGAAACACTTCGCCAAGGACACTCTACAGATGGCAAATAAGCATGTAAAGAGATATTTAGGGCTGGGTGTGGTGGCTCACACCTATAATTCCAGCACTTTCAGAGACTCAGGTGGGAGAATCACTTAAGCCCAGGAGTTCAAGACCAACCTGGCAACACAGCAAGGCCCCATCTCTAAAAAATAATAATAATAATAATTAGTTGTCATGGTCCTGTAGTCCCAGCTACTTGGGAGGCTGAGGTAGGAAGATCGCTTAAGCCCAGGAGTTCAGGGTTGCAGTCAGCCATGATTGCCACTGCACTCCAACCTGGGCTACAGAGTGAGACCCTTTCTCTATTTCTACAAAAGATATTCAGATAGTTGGCATCGTTAACCATTAGGGAAATGCATATTAAGGCTGCAATGAGACGTCATCACACTGCAATCAGAATGGCTAAAATTACAAGTAGCAACAGTGCCAAAAGCTGGCAAGGCTGCACGGAAACTGCGGAGTGGAAAGGTAAGACGCCGCTCTAGCATACAGCTTGGCAGTTTCTTTTCCTTACTTTAAGTAGCTTTATTGAAATATAATTCACACTCCTTACAATTCACCCATTTAAAGTAGACAATTCAGTGTGTTTAGTTACATTCCCACAGTTGTGCAGCCACATCCACAGTCAGCTTTAGAACATTATCTTTTTTTTTTTTTTTTTTTTTTTGAGGAGTTTCACTCTTTTACCCAGGCTGGAGTGAAGTGATGCGATCTTGGCTCACTGCGACCTCTGCCCCCAGGGTTCAAGCAATTCTTCTGCCTCAGCCTCCCAAGTAGCTGGGACTACAGGTGCATGCCCACCACACCTGGCTATTTTCTGTATTTTCATTAGAGACGGGTTTCACCATGTTGGCCAGGCTGGTCCCAAACTCTTAACCTCAAGTAATCCACCTGCCTCGGTCTCCCAAAGTGCTAGGATTACAGGCGTGAGCCACCACACTTGGCCAATTTTAGAACATTTTCACCACCTCAGAAAGAAACCTCATACTCTTTCGCTACCAATCCCCCTCCTCTCTACCCGGCCCCCAACCCTAAACAACCACTAATCTATTTTCTGTCTCTCTAACATCCCTGTTCTGGATGTTTCCTGTGCATGGAACCTTGCTGTATGTGCTGGCATCTGGACTCGGCATGGTTTCGTGGCTCAGCCATGCTGTGCCTTGTTCCTCTTCATGGTGAGTAATTCCACTGCATGGATGTGCCACATTTTCTTTATCCACGTCTTCGTCATCGGAGACTTGGGTAGTTTCCACCTTTTGGCTGTTGTGAAAAAAACTACCACTGATGCTCATGTGTGAGTTTTGGTGTGGACATGTTTTCATTTCTCTTGGGTACTTAGCTAGGAGTGGAGCTGCTGGTTCATATGGCGACTGTGTAACTGTTTGAGAGGCTGCCAGACGATTTTCCACAGCAGCCGGACATGAGCATTCCTGCTTCTCCATATCCTCCCCACACTGGCTACTATCCCAGCGGGTCTGAAGAGGCATCTATCTCACTGTGGTTTTTGTTTGCAGTTCCTAATGACTGATGATATTCAGCGTCTTTTCATGTGCTTACTGACCATCTGAATATCTTCCTTGGAGACGTTTCTATTCAGAACCTTTGCCATGTTTAATTGGGTTCTTTTTACTATTAAGTTATAACGATTCTCTGTATATTCTGATGCAAGTCCCTGATCAGATACATGATTGGCAACTATTTTCTCCTATTCTGGGGGCTGTCTTTTAGCCTTCTTCATGGTGCCCTTTGAAGCACCAAAGTTCCTAATTTTTCTTTTTCTGAGACGGAGTCTCACTCTGTCGCCCAGCCTGGAGTGCAGTGATGTGATCTCAGCTCACTGCAGCCTCTGCCTCCTGGGTTCAAATGATTCTCCTGCCTCAGCCTCCTGTGTAGCTGGAATTACAGGCGCCTGCCACACACCCAGCTAATTTTTGTATTTTTAGTAGATAGGCAGTTGGCCAGGCTGGTCTCAAACTCCTGACCTCAAGTGATCTGCCCATCTCAGCCTCCCAGAGTGCTGGGATTACAGGCGTTGAAGCAGGAGCAGCAGGGAACAAACCTCTCGAACCCTGAACTGGAGAAGGAGGTGGCTTTTTGTTCGGCCCGGAGCTGCGGGGGCCACAGCCTCATTCACCGAGCTCCCCGAGCTGCAGCTTCTCTCCCCTTTTATAGGTTTACATCGCTAAAGGGAAACTGAGGCAGAACTATGTCATTGTCCATTTGCTGGACGTCCAACCTTACAATCTTTTGGCTTCATTGATTTGCTAATCATATGCAGCGCGAGCGGGGCCCAGCTGGGGAGGGGGCTTACAGAGACAAGACGAAAGCAACAAGCTGTTTGTTGGCAGAGGTGTTTCCAGGAGGGAGCCTGGTCGTGGAGACGTGGGGGCGAGACCCAGTGCCGGGCTCCAGCCGGCAGGGATAGCGTTCATCTGCAGCTCTTTCAAGGTTAACAGATAGCAGAGACGCTGGGAACCAAAGTGGGAGTCATTTCCCAGCTCTTCGGTATCTTATTTTATTTTATTTTTCCTTCACCCTCCTTCCCATCTGGAAGCGGGGGAGGGAGAAGGTGAAATAGAAGGTGGTGAGGGAGATCTCCCCTCTTAGCGTGAGCCACCGCACGCAGCCCAAAGTTCTTAATTTTGATGAAGTCCAATTATGTGTTTTTTCTTCTGCTGCTCATGTTTTGGTGTCACATCTAAGGATCCTTTGCCCAATCCAAGGTGATGAGGACGTACCCCTGTTTCCTTCCAAGGGTTTTATATTTTTAACTTTTATGTTTAGGTCTTTTTAAGTTAATTTTTGTATAAGGCACCAGGTAAGGGTCCAGCTTCATTCTTTCGTATGTGAATGCCCAGTTATCCCAATGCCATTTGCTGAAGACACTGCTCTTTCCTCCGCACCAAACGGTCGCACTGAATGGTCCTGGCACCCTGACTGCAGACACATAGATCTCTGGGTGCTCTATGCTATTCCTCTGATCTATATCTTCCTCACACTGCTGCCAGTCTTGACTACTGTGGCTTTGTACTAAGTGTTGAAATCAGGATATGTGGGCCCTCCTACGATGTCCTTTTCAAGGTTGTTTTGGCTATTCTGGGTGTCTTGCAATTCCATATGAACCGTGGATTAGAATCAGCATGTCAATTGCTACAATGAAACCAGCTGAAATTTTCATAGGGATTGTTCTGAATTTGTAGGTCAACGTGGGGAGTTCTACCATCTTAACGATGTCCAGTTTTCCAATCCATGAACATGGGATGTTAATCCATTTATTCAAATCTGTCATTTCTTTCAACAATGTTTTGCAGTTTTTAGAATATAAGTATTACAATTTTTCATTATACTTATCCTAAGTATTTTATTCTTTTTGATGCTAATGTAAATGGGATTATTTTCTGTTTCATTTTCAGATTGTTCATTGTAAGTGTATATCTATATTCGTATATTGACCTTGTATCCTTCCACCTTGCTAAACTTGATGATTAGTTCTAATCTTATTTTTTAGTGGATTCCTTAGGGTTTTGTATATGTAAGTTCATGTGATCTGCAAATAGAGATAGCTTCACTTTTTCCTTTCCAAGCTGGATGCCTTTTGTTTTTCTTGCCTAAATGTCCTGTCTAGATCCTGCAGTGCCATGCTAAACAGAACCAGCAAGAGTGAACATCTTTGTCTCCGGAAACTAAACACACACCACACAATGCAGCACTCCACTCCTGGGCATTTTCCCCAGAGGAATGAAAACCTACATCCCACCAAAACCTGTAAATGTGGCCAGGTGTGGTGGCTCACACCTGCAAAGATGGCCAGGTGCAGTGGCTCACGCCTATAATCCCAAAACTCTGGGAGGCCAAAGTGGGTAGGTCACTTGAGCTTAGGAGTTCAAGACCAGCCTAAGCAACACGATGAAGTTCTGTTTCTACAGAAAATACAAAAATTAGCCAGGCATGGTGGTGAAAGAAGGAAAAAAGGAAAACCTGAATATAATTGGCCATAGCAGTTTTATTTGTAATAGTCAAAAACTGGAAACAAACAAAATATCCTTCCGCAGGTGAATGGTTAAACAAACTGTGGTAAAAACAAACCATGGAATACTACTCAGCAATAAAAAAGGAGCAGAGTATGGATACACACAACTTAGATGCATCTCATGGGGCCTTATGTGGACTAAAAAAGGCCCATCTCAAAAGGTCACATACTGTATGATTCCACTTACCTACTGTTCTTTAAATGACAAAATCATAGACATGGAGAACATCTCAGCAGGTGCTGCGGGCTGGGGATTGGTGGTGGCCAGGGGTAGGCAGGATTAGAAAGGGGAGAACCTTGAGTGATGGATGGGAGAGGTCTCCACCTTGACCCTGACGCTGGTCACAAGTATCCACATAGGGAGAAATGACAGAAGAACACACACATTGCAATAGTGTCTGTGTGCCCATTTTGATATTGGACCATGGTCGTGTCTGATGTCACCTTTGAGGGAAAGGGTGGAGGTACATGAGACCTTCCTATCTATGCAACTTCCTGGGAATCTATCATTATTTCTAAATAAACAATTTAGGCCAGGCACAGTGGCTCACACCTGTAATCCCAGCATTTTAGGAGGCTGAGGCGGGAGGACAGCTTGAGCCCAGGAGTGTGAGACTATCCTGGGCAACATGGTGAAACCCCATCTTTACAAAAAACACAAAACAATTAGCCAGGCATGGTAGAGAATGCCTGTGGTTCTAGTTACTTGGGAGGCTGAGGAGAGAGGATAGCTTGAAACATGGAGGTTGAGGGTGCAGTGAGCCATGTTTGTGCCACTGCACTCCAGCCTGGGCAACAAAGTCTCAAAACATAAATTAAATAAAAAATTTTGGCCAGGCACAGTGGCTCACGCCTGTAATCCCAGCACTTTGGGAAGCCAAGGGAGGAGGATTGCTTGAGCCCAGGAGTTTGAGACCAGCCTGGGCAACAGAGCGAGACCCCATCTCAATGTTTAAAAAAAAGAAAACCAAATTTGTTCAAGTCTAACAAATTTTGAGGAGGAGGAGGACTAGTCTCAGGGAAGAGACAGGGATAAAGCACCAGAGAGAGGAGAGACAGAGAGACAGAGAGACAGACACAGACACAGAGACAGAGGAGAGAGGTGGGGACTGAAAGGTGCAGGGAGGGACAGAGAGCCATGTGTTCTGCTGTCTGGCAACTATGCCCTGAAATGGAAAGAAAGGCAACGTCCAAAGGTGAGGAATACCCTGAGCACACCCCTGCCCAGCCCCACGCCCAGGGGCCGGCGGCCATCACAGTGATACATGTTCTGGCTGCGCCCTCTGGGAGCACAAGGCCCAGTGGAGAAAGGGGGCTTGCAACCTTGGCGCACCCCAGAGGCGCCACCCCTCAGTGCTGACAGCCGAGCCCCCAACGCTGCAGCCAGGGACGTGGCCACATGGACGCTCCTCCTGGACTTCTCTCTTTCTGCCCTTCAGGCCAAGGAGGCAGAGCTCCATCCCTCAGAGCACCCACGTCCTTCCTGGGTGCCAGAAGTGTCTCCTGAAGCCTCACCCCTTTGCACAACACTGGCCGACCCTCCCAGGGAAGGGCACACGATGGCGTCTCCCCCACCGTGGCCAAAAGCTCTCCTTTACAGAGTCCAACAAGCACAGACCGTGGCATTCAGCTGCTTCTGAAAGGCAGGACTTCGTGTCCTGAGGCTTCAGTACAGATTCCCCTAAAGAGCCACCTCTCAAAGCAATTGCCCCGAGCATGAGCTCTCAGGACAGCATCTCTGGGAACAATGTGAGCATCCCATGGACCACCACCTCGTCCTGCCAGAGGGGCCTCAGCCCAGCAGAACAGAACAGCATCTCTTCCTGGCTCCACCTTCCCCACCAAGCTGTGCAGGCCCTAACCCCAAAGCCCTCCCTCTGCTCTTGGGAATTGCTAGGACACCTCAAATGAACACAAATAAAATTAAAAGGTTTTTTTTTTTTTTTGAGACGGAGTCTCGCTCTGTCGCCAGCTGGAGTTTAGTGGCACGATCTCGGCTCACTGCAACCTCCAACTCCCAGGTTCGAGGGATTCTCCTGCCTCAGCCTTCCAAGTAGCTGGGACTACAGGTGCACACCACCACACCCGGCTAATTTTTATATTTTTCATAGAGATGGGGTTTCACCATGTTGGCCAGGATGGTCTAGACCTCTTGACCTCATGATCCACCCACCTCAGCCTCCCAGAGTGCTGAGATTACAGGAGAAAGCCACCATGCTCGGCCAATTAAAATATTTTTTTGAAGAACAAGACAACCAACTGAGCAACTGGGTGCATGAACGAGAGGACTGAGGACTCTGCCGTCTAAGTGGCGCTCACCAGCTCTGACTCCAGAGGGCTTCCTCCTAGAGACCTGACAGGGTCAGCCCCCAGGACCCCCGAGAGTGCCAGCTTCCCGCCCACCTCCACGGTGCTTGGCACTCACAGCCCTGCCAGGCCTGGCCCGAGGTGAGCAGCACCAGCTCGGTGTCGTCGGGGATGCTGAAGAAGTAGTCCTCGGTCAGCTCCGTCCCATCCTCGTACAGGCACAGCCGGGAGCCGCGCTCAGGTAGCTGCAGGGGCGGAGAGGCGACGGGAGGAGGAAGGGTCTCAAGACGAGGGCTTTCATCTGCCAGCCTCACAAATGTCCCAAATGAGCTGTGTTTAAGAAGCAGGCTCAGGTTGCCCCCTGCACATGCCACAGCGCGTCAACGCCCAGGCAAGGATGAGGGATCCGGAGCAAGAGCACCTGACTGCAGGCCTTTCTAAAACAGGAAGAGTCAGGGAAAACATACAGCAGGTGGCGACCGCTTGCTCTGCAGGATCCACCTTTTTAAAATGAGCTCCTGAGGGCACTTCAAGTACAGCCCGTCTCTGCCAGCGCCGCCTCCCTGCTTCCAGGAGCTGCCATCACCACCCCCAGCGCACAGCCGTCATGAAACCCACTCTCCACTAAAAATACAAAAATTAGCTGGGCGTGGTGGCGCGTGCCTGTAGTCCCAACTACTGGTCAGTTTTAGGCATTTTATGGAAACTCCCTGCCAGGCCTGGCATGCACACCTGGTAACCCTCGCACTGGTCTAAAAAAGGACACCAACCTAAAGTAAGGTGATGATTGCAGTCCCCAGCTGCGAGGGCTGGAAGGGCCTGCAGAGCCCGCCTAGCCAAGCCTTTCATTTTACGCAAAGGGAAGCCGGGGCAGGGAAAGGCAGAGCGGCCGCGACCCCGCGTGCCAGCACCTGGCACTCAGCCCGTGGCTCCTGGCTCCGCATGCAGGGCTGTGCTGACCGAGAGGTGGGAAGGGGAAAGGGGTGATCCGGATCGCTTCCCAACTCCCTGCGCTCCGAAGCCACGATCGGGAACCCCAGGCTGCGGGGGCCCTGGTGCCCAGCGGCTGAGGTGAACGAAAACTACCCTCCCCGGGCGCCGCCCGCACCCTCCGTTTTGGAAGAGGAAAAGCGGCACCTCCTATTCTCCCCACACGCCTCCCCGGCGGGCACCTGGAAGCGGAGGCAGCCCTTCCGCAGCACTTCCCGACAGCTCCTGCCCGCCACGCCGAACTTCCTCGGGCTGCGCAGGGCCCGCAGCTTCACGGTCTTGGGCTTCTGGAGCATTGCAGATGTCCTCCAGGCCGCTGGGCCCCGCAGGCGGCGGCACCCGCTGGCCAGCTGCTCAAGCGCGTCCTCGCCCCGGCCGCAGGGGTCTGCACCGGGTGGGTTCTGCAAAGCTGGCACGGGCCGGGCGCCGATCCAGGAAACTACATTACCCAGAAGGCGCGGGGAAGCGAGTGCGCGACGTGGCCTTGTGCGCTGTGCCGCCTCTGGAAACTACATTACCCAGAAGACCTGGGAAAAGTGAGGCCTGACGTGTTCTTGTGCGCAGGCGTCACCCCCATGGAAACTACATTACCCAGAAGGCCTGGGAAAACTGAGGCCCCCCCCCGACGTGTTCTTGTGCGCAGGCGTTACCCCACGGAAACTACATTACCCAGAAGGCTCGGGAAGGCAAAGGCGCGACATCGCCTTGTGCCCAGGTGCCCTGGCTCCGGAAACTACCTGAGCCGGAGGGCACGAGAAGCTGAGGCCTTCCTTGTGCGCAGGCGCGGCCAGGACGGGGCGGGGTGGCGCACGCGCGGAGGCCCCGGCCCAGGGCTGGGCTTGGTTGTCATGAGAGCGGCGGCTGCGGCCGGGGCGATGGACAGAAGCGGCCGGGGCTGCTCCTCTCCTACCACCGCCGCGGCAGCTTGGGGTGCAAGCCAGCCTGGGGCGGCGGAGGGGGCGCCGCCTGAGTTCTGCCGGAGAGAGCGGCGGCTGCCGAGGTGGTCCGCGAGGACCGGGACCCGCCCGCCCTTGGGGCCCGGGCGCTGAGGCACGGCCTGGCCGCCTCCCCGGGCCGCTCCGCAGCTCCGACCCGGCCGCCCTCCCTCGGGGCCGCGGCAGCGCCAGTCGGGGCCGTCCGCTCTAAGCAGGTACCTGCCCGGGCCGGGGCCGGACATGGGGGGCGGGGCGCAGGCGCCGCGGGGGCGCGGTCCCCACCTGGGAGCCAGGTACGAAACCTGGGCGCGCGGTGCCAGCCCGGACGGTGTCGGTTAGGCTCCCGTCTTGCTGTCGCCGAAGAGCCGGCGCGGCCCGGTCGCGCCAGATGCCGGGAAGCTCAGCCCGGGTGCTGGGAGCGCCTGTCTCGGCTTTTCCTGTTCTGGGTGTATAGCACATAGCGGGCCAGTTTCAGATGCGTTGTGCTGAGCAAAAGTTTGAAGAAAGATGCTCTGCCGCTATAGAGATTAAAGTTGGATGGTTGTTTTTTGTTTTCGTTTTGTGCACTTAAGTTTTACATTTGTCTGAAGCCCTTTCAGTCGCTCAGATTACTTGACCAGAAATCACTATCTGTTTGTGTAACACTTAAGTCTTTGAGACAGAGTCTCACTCTGTTGCTCAGGGTGGAGTGCAGTGGCTCGATCTCAGCTCACTGCAACCTCCGCCTCCTGGGTTCAAGTGATTCTCCTGCCTCAGCCTCCCGAGTAGCTGGGATTATAGGTGTCCACCACCACGCCCGGCTAATTTTTGTATTTTTAGTAGAGGCTGGGTTTCGCCCTGTTGGCCAGGCTGGTCTCGAACTCTTGACCTCAAGTAATCTGCCCGCCTCGGCCTCCCAAGATGCTGGGATTACAGGCGTAAAGCCCCCGCGCCTGGTCACACTTAAGTCTTTTTTTTAAAAAAGATCTGGCTGGGCGCGGTGGCTCATGCCTGTAATCCCAGCATTTGGGGAGGCCGAGGCGGGCAGACCACGAGGGCAAGAGATCGAGACCATCCTGGCCAACATGGTGAAACCCCGTCTCTACTAAAAACACAAAAATTAGCCGAGCGTGGTGGCGCACGCCTGTAGTCCCAGCTACTCAGGAGGTTGAGGCAGGAGAATCACTTGAACGTGGGAGGCAGAGGATGCCGTGAGCCGATCGCACCACTGCAAATCGCACCACTGCACTCCTGCCTGGCGACAGAGCAAGACTCCGTCTCAAAAAAAAGAAAAAGAAAAAGAAAATCGGAAACAAGTTTTGTTTTCCAGTCTTGTAACAAAATGGAAGTTGCTACGTCGTAGTGAGGGATGAGGCCACATGGAGTCATAGCTGCCTGGGGAGAAATGCACTCTGGCACTTGTGGGGTTGCCGATGGCTGTCCCTGGGACAACAGTGTTCCCACGTGCCTCTGGTGAGGAAGACCAGCCAATAACTGCACATTCAGCAGAGCTTAGGTTCTTCCTGAATTGTTAATGGTGATTTTTTTAGAGGCTGAAAGTGGCATCCTTCAGGGACACTCCAAGTATTTTATGTAACACTTGAAGTTTTACACAGAGGGGACTGTAGGGTACAGCTGGAGGGTGTTTGGGAGGGGTGCGGGGGTAGACTGGAAAAGGAATCCTTCTCAAATACCAGACTGAGGCAACAGCATTGCCTCCACAGTGCCCGTGCATTGCTCTTAGCTGGTTTTTAAATGCTAGTGCTTTATTTTAGGTTCACTGGGGACAATACAGCATAATGGAAACACCCTTGACTTAAAAGGTCTACCTTTACGTCTTAGAGCCATAATAGAGAGTGTTGATTAGGATCAGAGACTAGCCAGGCTCGATGGCTCACGCCTGTAATCCCAACACTTTAGGACACTAAGGTGGGAGGATCACTGAAGGCTAGGAGTTCAAGAGCAGCCCGTACAACACAGTGAAACGCCATCCCTACCAAAAAAAAAATTAAGTAGTGTGCCTATAGTCCTAGCTACTCAGAAGGCTGAGACGAGGATCACTTGAGTCCAGGAGTTCAAGGTTACAGTGAGATATGATCACACCACTGCAGTACAACGCGGGCAACAGAGTGAGACCCTGTATTTAAAAAAAAAAAAAAAAAAAAAAATACTTTGGGAATTCAAGGCAGGTGGATCACTTGAGGTCAGGAGTTCCAGACCAGCCTGGCCAACGTGGTGAAGCCCCATCTCTACTAAAAATAGAAAAATTAGCCGGACATGGTGGCCTGTGCCTGTAATCCTAGCTACTTGGGAGGCTGAGGCAGGAATCGTTTGAACCCAGGAGGCGGAGGTTGCAGTGAGCCAAGATCGTGCCAGTGCACTCCAGCCTGGGCAAGAGCATGAGACTCTGTCTCAAAAAAAAAAACAATCAGAGTCTGGAACCCGACAGCCTGAGCACAAGAGCTATTTTCAAAATGGAATAGGGAATGACAGGCCCTTCTCTTAAAAATGATGCAAAGGATCTGGCATGGTGGCTCACACCTGTAATCCCAGCACTTTGGGGGGAGGCTGAGGCGGGCAGATCACTTGAGGCCAGGAATTTGAAACCAGCCTGGCCAACATGGCAAAACCTCGTCTCTACTGAAATACAAAAAAAAAAAAAAGTAGCCAGGCATGGTGGCCCATGCCTCTAATCCCAGCTACTCGGGAGGCTGAGCCACACCAGGAGACAAGTTGCAGTGAGCCAAGATCATGCCACTGCACTCCAGCCTGGGCGACGGAGCAAGACTGTCAAAAAGAAAGACGATGAAAGGCAATGGAGGGCTTCAGAGCTGAAGGTGTTAACTTTGAGCTTCGATTATTAGGCTGGACTTCAGAATTTGTCACAAGAAGTGAGGGTCAGGAGAGTTGGCACATTAATCCCTAGATGGGGAGCCCGCCGGGAGCTCTCGAGTTAGGACATGGCTGGAGATGACCAGAGCTGGGCCTGAGGGGTGTTCACGCAACAGGAAGTTAGGACTTGTCTGAGGGAGGTTCTTGCTGTCTAGAAAACACAGTGGTATCGGAAGGAAGGGTAGGCCTGCTAAGACCTGGCACACCATTGTGCGGGGAGTGGGTGAGAGGAGATGCTGTGGCCAAGGGCTCAGAGCCTGAACCACCCAGAAGTGCTAGGTTACGAAAGAGGAGCCATGGACTGTGTGTTTCTGACTAGGGTGCCTGGAGTGCAGGTCAGGCTGTGCAGCTAACAGTGGGTTAAATCACACTCATCCTTTTTAAATTCTTTGTTTGTTGGTTTTTTGTTTTTTTAAGAGATGGGTCTCACTCTCTTGCCCAGGCTGGTCTCGAACTCCTGGGCTCAAGCGATCCTCCCACCTCGGCCTCCCAAAGTGCTGGGATTATAGGCATGAGCCACCACACCCAGCTTCATCCTGTTTTGCGGGGCTTTTAAAAAATTATTTTCTGGGTTGGTTTAGTTTAGTTTTTGTTTAAGATACAGTAACATCTTGCAGTGAACTTTGTGTAGAAAGTAGGCTCTCAGTGATGGTTTATCATTCTATTTTAGGGCTTTTATTGATACATTCCAAGAAACATTAGCAATAATGCCAGCCAATAATCAATAGATTGAAGTAGTCCTCTTCAAATTCTCAGTGAAAGTAAAAGAAAAATCTAGATCATGCATCAAGCACGTCAAAATACATAGTTTCATGTGGGAGTGTGTTTATGTGTTGCCTCCTATTGAGAATTTCAATTAATAGTGGATCTTATCCCAAATAACTTTCTCTTTTTTGAGACAGAGTCTTGCTCTGTCGTCAGGCTGTAGTGCAGTGGTGCGATCTCAGCTCACCGCAACCTCCGCCTCCCGGGTTCAAGAAATTCCCCTGCCTCAGCCTCCCAAGTAGCCGGGACTACAGGTGTGCACCACCGCGCCTGGTTAATTTTTTGTATTTTAGTAGAGATGGAGTTTCACCAGTGGGCCAGGATGGTCTCAATCTCCTGACCTCATGATCCGCCTGCCTCAGCCTGCCAAAGTGCTGGGTTTACAGGCGTGAGCCACCAAGCCCAGCCCCCAGAGAACTTTCTGATGGAGTATTCTTATCCTGGTTTAGTGAGGAGCCTTTTTTCCCCCGTGATTTAGACTTAACGCAAATTGGCTTACTTAGGAGGAATTTGACTGGCTTAGTAACTGAAAAGCAACCCAGAGTCCCTGAGCACATCGTCTCAGGGTCCTGTGAGTCAGTCCCTCAGCCTGACTCCGCTGTAATTTCTGTACTTCATGTGCCTTTCCGGTTCCTGCCCTTCCTTCTGCTCATACATATTCACTGAGCGGTATTGTGCTGCGCTTACATTGCCTTTTTCCCCTGTGATTGTATCACTAATTAACATACCGTTGTATTAGTTTTCTAACTAATACAGAAAGTTTGTGTGTATATTCCAGCCAAAAACTATTTTTGCCATAACAAAGTATCATAAACTGGATAGCTTAAAACAACAGGAGTTCATTCTGGAGGCAGAAGTCAGAAGGCGGTGTGGGCAGCACCGACCCTTGCTCTGGAGGCTGTAGGGGAGGATCCTTCCTAGCCCCGGGTGCCTGCTGGCCAGCCTCGGCATCCTCTGTAGTCCTCGGCAGGCCCCGCTTAGAGATGCGTCGCTCCGGCTCAGCTTCTGTCACACATGGCGCTCTCCCTTTGTGTGGCTGCGTCTCTTCACTCCTTCTTATGAGTCACATTGGATTGGGCCCACCCTGAGGACCTCGTTTTAACTAGATCACACCTACACAGACGCTGTTTTCAAATAAGGTCACATTCCCAGGCACCACAGGTGGGACTTGAACCTATCTTTTTGGGGAACGTAATCCACAACGCCGGTCCAACTTTTTGGACAAATATTTGGGAAAAGTCAAGATAACTTATATGATACCTTACACAGAATCAGAAGCATTTATAAAAAGTGTTTAACAACAACCAAAAAAGGCTCTTTCAAAGAGGTGGGAAAAGTCTGAAGAGTTAGTGCATTGTTGTGTGTGCTACCAAGGCATGAACTAACACTTGAAATGTTCACGTGTTAGTGAATTCCTGCATTTTAAAGAAATCTTTCCTGCTCTTATAAACAGCCCAGGCGTGCAGAATGCCCCACAAAATTGGATTTGTAGTCGTCAGCTCATCCGGACACGAAGACGGCTTCAGTGCCCGGGAGCTCATGATCCACGCACCAACCGTCAGTGGGTGGCGGTCACCGAGGTGAGGGCTGGACAGGGTGGGACTTGGACTGGAAGGCAGCCTCGGGTCCCTGAGGAGGGCACGGGGCTTCTTTCACTCAAAGCCTCGGATTTTATTATAACTCAGATGTCAGGACCAAGGATGTCGGTGTGCGTTACGGTGTCAACATCTCTTTCTGTTTAGATTTTTAAAGAAAATGTGTTAACCCTCTTTCCCTTATAACATTCACCCACACTCCCTTAAGAAAGTGTGCAGATGTGGAGGAGGAAGAGAGTGAGCCCCGTAACTCACCATATTCCCTGATCACACACTGGGCCACACGTTCTCATGCAGAGGTTGTGCATGCGGCGTTGTTTGCCGTCACGGTTGTGCTCCTGTGATGAAAGAGTGTGTCTAACTGCTTTTATACGACACCAAGCTTTAACCAAAAAATGTGTCTTTCACATTTCTCTTAACCACGCGTATGCTTTTATTAAAATGTTCAGTTGGGCACAGTGGCTCCCGCCCTAGTCCCAGCTACTCAGGAGGCTGACAGGAGGGTCGCTTGAACCCGAAAGTCTAAGGCTGCCTTGAGCTATGACCGCCCCTGCACTCCGGCCTGAGCGGCAGAGTAAGACTCTGTCTCAAAGCAAATGTTCATTATATGAGCGTTTTGCTTGATTATTTTCCTGAAACATTCAGGTCTTTTTGCCTCTGCTGCTTTGGTCTTTACAGCTGAGCGCCTTCGTACCCTCACTTGACATCTCTCCTCGCCCTCAGCCACGTGATGGAAAACGTGCCCTCCGTCCCTCCCACCTCCTCAGTGCCCTGCTCTTCATGACTTGCTTCCAAGTCTGAGAAGTTACCATTTTTTCCTAACTCACGAATGTGTACATGTGTATGACATTTTAAGTTCAGTCATATAATTGTGTCTTGCTTTTATTCCGAAGATGTGTTGCTGAAAATTGAATGTAAATCTCATTTAAAGTGAAAATGTATGTTCAAATGTATGTTGAAACTTCTTACAATTTTTGGAGTTTTTGAGGAGTTTTGAAGAGTTTTGGAGTTTTTGAGGAGACGGAACAAGTAAGACTCCCCGTCCCTGCATTTCCTGGAAGTGAGTTTTGAATGAACTGAGAAATGAAGCAAGAATCGAGCAGAAGCGGGCAGATGTCACCTCTGTCACCCACGGAGCTGGGATTGCCGGCGAGCGAGGGTCCTGCTACTGCCCAGGCCATGACCGCCACACTGTCCGAGCAGGCAGCATTAACAGGATCCAGCCTATGGCTGGAGGGCAGGAGGAGCACACCCACGGGGGCAGCCCAGCGCTCCCACCCTCTCCTCCCAGACTCCCCGGGAGCTTGCTCCTGCCTCTCCCAGGCAGCAGCGTCCCCTCTGCAGCGGTCCTGCACGCTACTGCAGTTGTTCCATGTTTATATGGGGACTGAAGGTTCTCCAGTTTACACACAGCTACCCCTTTTGGTAATGCCTATAAAAATAACACCAGTAAGGTTCTCTTGTGCGTTGACATGGTATTTCTTTAAAGGGCATAACCTATACTCACTTTAGTGACTTGCTTTCAGCAGATGTACCAAAGAAAAGGATCTGTGTGCCCTTGGTCACCACAGACTCCCACTGGTTTTGCTCAGGGGTCTCCTGACTTCCTGAGCTCAAGCACGTCACAGAAAGACAAAGGAATACAGCCTGAAGCCGAGCCTGCCAACGGCAGGACAGGGCGCTCTGTTACCACAGCTCATAGAAAATGTAGGACCCTCTACGTCGGAGCTCAGGGCATGGATCGATGCAGCTCCAGGAGGGGCACTTGAGGGGGTTACAAGAGACCCAGGGAGACCCCCAGTGCCATTCACCTGACCTCAGAATACAGAGAGCCTACGCTCTTCCGAGCAAGACATTTTTTCGGGGAAGCGTAAAGGTTGCACCAACCATAGCCTCTGGCCATCCATTTTTTGGTTGTCAAATTATTTTTATTTTTAAAAATCTATGTCTCAATTTATCTTGAAAAGATAAATACTAGCCTTTTTAGCTGTGTGGTTTCTTTTTATATTCAGCTTGAAAGGTATTTTTGATTCATCTGTAAACTGTTCATCAACTACATTTGAGTACCCATTCTCCTGCCTCAGCCTCCTGAGTAGCTGGGACTACAGGCACGTGGCCACCACCCCTGACTAATTTTTTGTATTTTTAGTAGAGATGGGGTTTCACCATGTTAGCCAGGATGGTCTCGATCTCTTGACCTCGTGATCCGCCTGCCTCAGCCTCCCAAAGTGCTGGGATTACAGGCGTGAGCCACCACAGCCAGCCGCAAAATTTTAAAAAATAAAAATTATCCTGGCACAGTGGCACATGCCTGTGGTCCCAGTTCCTCAGGAGGCTGAGGTAGGAGGATCCCTTGAGCCCAGGAGATCAAAAACGCAGTGAGCCATGATCACACCACTGCAGCCTGGGTGACAGAGCAAGACCTTGTCTCAAAAAAAAAAAAATTATGTCACTTTTGAGCAAAGTTAGACGCTGCAGCGTGGGCCATAGTGTAGGCTTCTATCCCGAGAGCACTCTGCGTGAATGGTAGGCATGCCTTCAGTGTCGATACCTTGGGGCCCTTAAGCATTTGGGTTCCTGTGGAAAATCCTCTGGCTCCATCCTGCCCACTAGTGCCGCCTCATAAGATTGATTTATCTTATGTTAAACTTCAGGTTTCATGTCAGACCATTTACTAGCTGCAAAGAGTATGATTCCTATAGGGTTGCAGGTGGATCAAGTCAAATTTTAATTCCAAGCTTCAGCTCTGGTGCAAAAAGCTCGAGAGAACGGGAACCTTATCGCAGGCATCTTTGTACTGTCAGTGCCTCCAGACTGTCCGGTTCACAGCGGGGTGTGGTTCGTGCCTCTTACCTGCAAGGATGAGATGCTAGCCCCTAGAAACCCTCTGCAGGAATGGTTCAAAAGAAATAAAACTGTGTTTGCTTTCAGATTTTGCCAATTTCCACAAGAAATCGTCCTTCAAATGGTGGAGAGATGTCGCATAAGGAAACTGCAGTTGCTTGCTCACCAGTATATGATTTCCAGTAAAATTGAGTTCTACATTAGTGAAAGCTTGCCTGAATATTTTGCACCATATCAAGCAGAGCGGTTTCGAAGACTGGGGTAAGAACGAAACTTAAAATGTATAATGGCAGTTTTTAGGCGAATTCTACCTGAAGCTCTTAAAAATGGATTGTCCTGCTGGGCGTGGTGGCTCGCACCTGTAATCCCAGCACTTTGGGAAGCCGAGGCAGGTGGATCATGAGGTCAGGAGTTCAAGACCAGCCTAGCCAAGGTGGTGAAACCCGATCTCTACTAAAAATACAAAAATTAGCTGGGCGTGGTAGCATGCGCCTATAATTCCAGCTACTTGGGAGGCTGAGGCAGGAGAATCGCTTGAGCCTGGGAGGCGGAGGTTGCAGTGAGCCGAGATTGTGCCACTGCACTCCAGCCTGGGGAACAAAAGTGAAACTCCGTCTCAAAAAAAAAAAAGAATTGTCGCTTAACTTTTGGTCTTATATTATGTATTTCTATTTGGTTCAAGAGTACACAATTTCTTAATACCTGCCTCTTACTAAATATGCTTAAAAAGCAGCATCATAATTTCTGTGAACTCTGCTATTCAACACTAGTTTTCAGATGCAGAAATTTTCTTAAGAATACTAATTAGATGACCAGTCTGGCCAACATGGTGAAACTAAAAATACAAAAATTAGCCGGCAAGGTGGCGGTGCGTGTAATCCCAGCTGCTCGGGAGGCTGAAGCATGAGAATCACTTGAACTGAGAGGCAGAGGTTGGAGTGAGCCGAGATCGCACCACTGCACTCCAGCTTGAGTGACAGAGCGAGACTCTGTCTCCAAAAAAAAAAGAATACTAATTAGAATTTGAGTTCTAGGGGTTTTTGATTCTAGACTTAGCTTTTATTCGAACCTATTGATCCTGCATAGGGTAGTCTAGCTTTAAAAAGTAAAATAATAAAAATAAATAGGCCAAGCACCATGGCTGATGCCTGTAATTCCAACACTTTCAGAGGCCAAGGCAGGCAGATCACAAGGTCAGGCTATTGAGACCATGCTGGCCAACGTGGTGAAACCCCATCTCTACTAAAATATAAAACATTAGCTGAGCATGGTGGCATGTGCCTGTAGTCCCAGCTACTCAGAAGGCTGAGGCAAGGGAATCCCTTGAACCCGGGAGGCGGAGGTTGCAGTGAGCCGAGATCACGCCACCACGCTCCAGCAGGGCGACAGAGCAAGACTGTGTCTCAAAAAATAAAATATAAATATAAATAAATAAGCCTATTGAATTCAGTCAGAGCAGGGGGCAGTTTTATTGAACAGCACGTTTTCAAATGAGTGTATTCTTTAGTTGTGTTTGTTCTTTCAGCTACGTCTCTCTCTGTGATAACGAAAAGACAGGTTGCAAAGCCCGGGAACTAAAATCAGTTTATGTGGATGCAGTAGGACAGTTTCTTAAACTGATTTTTCACCAAAACCATGTCAACAAATACAACATATATAATCAGGTAAGAGGCGTGCAGCTTCACCTTTGATTCTGCCCCTACCTTCTTTGCAGGATTAGGTGGTCACATATCTTTTCTTAGATGCATTTTCAAGATGATCTTGTAAGGATCTGTTCTGGGAGACTGCTGAGCTCTCTGAGTTGTGCCGTCTGATCCAGCGGCCTCGGGGCACATGTGGTCAGTGCCCAAGGGGAACTGGCCTAGTGCCCAGAGCTGCTGCCAGCATCACCAGACAGTGGGCTTCAGAGAGTCCTTAGGAAAGGAGGATTCGAAGGAGTGCACGAGAACTTTTATATCAGTCGTATGTGATGAAATGATAATATTTTGGATATGTTGTGTTAAACTGTATTATTAAAATTAATCTCACTGTTTCTTTTTAATTTTCTGATGTGTCTACTTAACCTTAATGACACATGTGGCTCGCATTCTATTGTGCAGGGCAGCAGAGTTCCGATAAACCCTCCTGACTTGCAGGAGCACGTGAAGGCTGCCTGTAACCCAGGATCTCTCCAGCTCCAAGCCACTAATTCTTAATCTCCTCCTTCCTCCCTCCCTTTCTTTCCTTCTTTTTTTTTTCTTTTTCTCACACGATTAGTGTAGTGGAAACCAATTGTATCCAAAGCAATCTTGTTAATTAACACAAGTATTTCCAACCGCCCCCCAAGCCCCCCGCCTCTCCAAGAGGAATGCAGGCACCCAGCAAATCACTCTAGACCGCAAAGGTCCAGTTTCACTGCCTGGCCCCTTACAGCATTATTCGCCAGGAAGCCAGAAGAATGATTCTTAACTCTTTCCTTCCTCCACCCACCTGCATGTGTTTACCAGCAATGACCTGGCTGAGTAGTTGGTCTACAGTGGTTGGGGGTGCAGGATGGAAAAGTGACTCCCAACCTCAGGTGAGACTCACCAAAGTGGATAAACTGAGCTGTATTAATTTAACTTTTCATCATCTCATTTTCCAAGGTCCTATAAGGATGACCTCCACACTGAATCTCGAGTGGATCTGTCATTATGAAGCTGTTAAAACTTTTGGGAGTTTTTAGCTATTACGATTTGAACAGCCTTTAAATGGTTAAAATAACCATTTGATTAAGCATTAGAATACCAATGTAATTTATTTAAAATTCTTTGTTAATTATTAAAAACTCTTTACATTAGCACAGCATTTTAAGAATTTATATACTTTGATATACGTTATCCCATTTGATAAGAGTATAGGTCAGAGCTTGTTATAAAGGGGTTAATAAGTCCAGCCTGGGCAACATGGCAAAATCCTGTCTCTACAGAAAAACACAAAAATGAGCAGGGCATGGTGGCTCACACCTGAAGGCCCAGCTACTAGGGCGGCTAAGGTCTGGGGATCACTTAAGCCCGGGAGGTCAAGGCTTCAGTGAGCCATGACCACACCACTGTACTCCAGCCTGGGTGACAGATGAGACCCTATCTCAAAATAAGTAAAGGGGTTAAATCATTTTAGACATTGTACATTTAATTTCTGTTCATTTAACACTTTCTCAGGTTGCTTTGGTTGCCATAAACATCATTGGAGACCCTGCAGATTTCAGTGATGAAAGCAATACTGTAAGTTTGGAAAGTCTTAATTCCTAAGGAAGTAAATGTATTTCTAACGGAAGGTCGTCATTTATTTTCACCCAAAAAAAGTATCACTTTTATAATCTGTATAAAATTGGCTAGTGAATAACTTTCAGATATTTTTAGGAGCTTTAGCATATTAAACTTGTCTTTAGCAATTTTGGCTGTCCCTCTGAAAGATGGGAATCACTGAATCTTGCTGATAGCTTTATATGAAATAAATCTTGTAGCTAGGGTTTGTGTTGTTCCTCTTTCTCTCTGAGACACTAAGCAGATGTTTTGCTCCCAAAGGCCTCTCGAGAGAAGTTGATTGACCACTACCTTGGGCACAACAGTGAGGACCCTGCTCTAGAAGGAAGTTACGCCAGGTAAGAGTCCTGCTCCCCGGCAGTAAACTTGTTTCTTTCCTCAGAATCGTGAAAGTGTCAGTCATTTCCAAAGGATTCTGGACTTAGAGCCTCTAAATTCAGTTTTGAGCTGGATAAGCTACTGATTGGATTGTCTTAAATTTGCATTAAGATTAAGGTCACTGTTTTATGTAGCACATTTTCATTTATTGCCCAGCAGAGACTACTTTGTTTCTTGTGTTCAGGTATTACTAGAAGGTTCCTAAAATGCATTTAGAACAAAGATCTGTCAGCCATCCTTTGATATTTTATCAGCACAGGCAAATTCATAAGTAAAAATCAAAGATATTGATTGGCCCAGGTTATCAATTCTGGAGATAACATCTTGCAGCTACCTCAAAAGTTTATTCTTCAGAGGAGTGAAAAATATGTATTACACATTTTTAAAAACACAGTTTGTACCAGTCTTTCTCTACCAACTAAAAATATTCTTTCTCACTGTGAAATCTGATTGACTTTAAAAAAAGGGAGGGTGGGGGAAAGTTCTTCATGTTAACAAATGTAGGCCAGGTGCAGTGGCTGATGCCTGTAATCTCACCACTCTGGGAGGCCAAGGCAGGAGGATTGCTTGAGATCAGGAGTTTGAAACCAGCCTGGGTAACATGGCAAAACCCCATCTCTACTAAAATTACAAAAATTAGCTGAGTATGGTGGCATGCGCCTGTAGTCCCAACTACGCGGGAAGCTGAGGCAGGAAGATCACTTGAGCCAAGATCATGCCACTGTACTCCAGCCTGGGTGACAGAGTGACACCCTGTCTCAAAAAAAAAAACAAAAAAAAAATCACACACATTTTTCTGTTGCTGCTGCCGCTTCCTCTTTTTTTTTTTTTTTTAGCAGTGTAAGGACCCTGGGTGAATCCACCTTGGGAGAGCTAAAGGGCCCCACTGCGCTATCCTCAGTCACCCTCTCTGTCCCAGGCACCTCTTTGGGATAGTGGCTCCCTTGCCACCTGCCTGCTGTGGATGACAAGGGGACTCCATTGCAGAGGTGCCTGGTCTGAAGAAAAGAAGGGAAGGACAGGCAGGCATAGCTGCAGCAATGAATAAAAAGAGGAATCAAAAGTGTTTTTTTAGGCTGGGCGCAGTGGCTCACACCCGTAATCGCAGCACTTTGGGAGGCCAAGGTGGGCAGATCACTTAAGGTCAGGAATTCAAGACCAGCCTAGCCAACACAGTAAAACTCCATCTCTACTAAAAACACAAAAATTAGCCCTGTGTGGTGGTGCACACCTGTAGTTCCAGCTACTCAGGAGGCAGGAGAATCCCTTGAACCTAGGAGGTGGAGGTTGCAGTGAGCCAAGATCATGCCACTGCACTCTAGCCTGAGCAACAGAGCAAGACTCCATCTCAAAAAAAATAAAATAAAGTTTTTTGGCTGGGTGGGGTGGCTCACGCCTATAATCCCAGCACTTTGGGAGGCCAAGGCAGATCGATCACGAGAGCAGGAGTTTGAGACCAGCCTGACCAACGTGGTGAAACCTCGTCTCTACTAAAAATACAAAAATTAGCTGGGCATGGTGGCACATGCCTGTAATCCCAGCTACTCAGGTGGCTGAGGCAGGAGAATTGCCTGAACCTGGGAGGTGGAGGTTGCAGTGAGCCAAGGTCGTGCCACTGCACTCCAGCCTGAGTGACAGAGTGAGACTTCGTCTCAAAAAAAAAAAAAGTTTTTTAAAAATAAAAAGGAATTCCAAATAATCCTTGGTTCTTCTCAGCAGCTTCCCAATAAAGAAAAGATCAAATTTTTAAACTTTAATAGAAACTTCCAATTTGTCTGCCGTGTTCAGTGGAATTTCACTTTTACCTGCATACATGCATGCAGACTGCTCACATAAAGTGATACATTCTTGATCCAGGCTCTTGTTTGCACAAAACCTGGAGCAGATTTTCTCTGCAGTTGCTCAGGAGCTGTGTGCAATTTGCCAAGTGTTTGCACTGGTGGACAGTGAGCCTTTCCTCCTGCAGAGGCTGTCTCACTTCCCACAGGCCTGGTACAGACCAGAGCCATCACAGGCACTTGTGAGTCTGGAGTGCTTAGAGAGTAGAGGCTATTCATGTCATGTGTATTAAATAATAATACCAGCCTCTCAGTCTGTCCCTCAGATGCCTCCTTTGCCTAACAGAAAAACGACAGTGCTCTTCCCATCCTTCAGGATGGCAACTAGAAGCTCTGTGGGGAAGGAGCGCTGAGAGCCGATGGCTGCCTCCCTCCTGCCAGCCTCGCCACTAGGACCTCAGCTGGGGCTCTGCCCTCACTGAACCCAGTGCCGTGGGGCAGGAACAGCCAAACCGACGAAGCCTTTAGTTTCTCAGCATCTCCAGTAAAGCCGCTTTCTGTTCTTTTGATTTAGACTTTAAATCTATTGCCTTAATCCAGTCAGCCAGGTGGGATGGTAGGCTGTGGTCTGCCTGTCCTGCCCTACGCCTGGGGTTTTATGAAGGTTAAGTGCAAGGGCTGGGGAAAGCTGTGTGACTGGCACCTGCCAGCCTGTGCTGGACGTAGAATCCACTCATTACCGCTGGGGGTTCTGTACCGAAGGGGTAGATGGCTCTCCATGCCGCTGCTGCTGAGTCACCAGGAGCTGGGACTGGAATGCCACAGGACATTCTGTTTTCTTAGAAGGATTTTTTTTTTTTTTTTTTTGAGAAGGAGTTTTGCTCTTGTTGCCCAGGCTGGAGTGCAATGGCGCAATCTGGGCTCATCGCAACCTCTGTCTCCCGGGTTCAAGCAATTCTCCTGCCTCAGCCTCCTGAGTAGCTGGGATCACAGGCATGAGCCACCGTGCCCACCTAATTTTGTATTTTTAATAGAGACGAGGTTTCTCCATGTTGGTCAGGCTCGTCTCAAACTCTCAACCTCAAGTGATCTGCCTGCGTCAGCCTCCCAAAGTGCTGCGATTACAGGTGTAAGCTACTGCGCCCAGCCTCTTTGAAGGATTTTTATGATCAAATGAATTCTTTGTGTTCATCTCTGCGACAGCAAGCAAAATGACTTAGAGTGTAAGATGTGTTAGACTAAAAATAGTTAATAATGTGATCTTGTAGGCAACCCAGAATCTTTCACTGTTGAGTCACCCCTGTGATTATATACAGTTCAGAGCTGCCAGTGCCGTCTCAGCCGCCAACCTATGGTGCTGCTGTGAGCAATGTGCAGTGAACTCAAGGGTGGGGAGATGCCAGAGGGGGACTGTGAAGTGTTTAAAGGGGGCCTGTTTCCATGCCCCACTTGAATTCATTATAATACAGATTCACCAGCTACACTTTTATGACAAGTGTTTTCATGAAAACGTACCTGTCTCAAAGGATGTTCAAGTCACAGTGCGCAGCTGGCTGTTTGATAGGTTGATACAGCAGCTGGGCTCTTTGACCCTCATCCTCTAGTAAGCTTTTGTTGCTTGGTTAGACTAGCTTTAGTGTTTACATTCTAGACCCTACTATAGAACTTGAAAGGAGGAATAGAGGTCATATTTAATCAGAAAGAAGTTACTCAGGGACTACAAAACATCACTTATTTCTAAAGGAATACTTTTGATCTATAGGACACGGTTGACACCATTTGACTTAACCCTCTGAGTAAAACCTCAGTATTAGCAATTCTTAACCTATCATGTTCATCAAAAATACTGTGATGTTGGCCGGGTGCGGTGGCTCACACCTGTAATCTCAGCATTTTGGGAGGCTGAGATAGGTGGATCACTGACCAGGAATTTGAGACCCGCTTGGCTAACATGGTGAAACCCCATCTCTACTAAAAATACAAAAAATTAGCCAGGCATGGTGGTTCACGTCTCTAGTTCCAACTACTTGGGAGGCTGAGGCATGAGAATTACTTGAAGCCAGGTGGTGGAGGTTGCAGTGAGCCAAGATCGTGCCACTGCACGCTAGCCTGGTCGACAGAACGAGGCTCTGTCTCAAAGAAAAAAATACAGGCCGGGTTCGGTGGTTCACACCTGTAATCCCAGCACTTTGACAGGCCGAGGCGGGCAGATCACTTGAGGTTGGGAGTTCAAGACTAGCCTGGCCAACATGGTGAAACCCTGTCTCTACTAAAAATACAACAGTTAGCCAGATATGGTGGCGCACACCTGTAATCCGAGCTACTCAGGAGGCTGAGACAGGAGAATCACTGAACCCAGGAGGTGGAGTTTGCAGTGTGCTGAGATTGCACCATTGCACTCCAGCCTGGGCGACACAGTGAGACTCGGTCTCCAAAACAACAAAAAAAAATACTATGGTGTCATAAAATATGGTACCTGAACTGTGTGAAGAAAGTTGCCCAGGTGCCATGGCAAGAGACTGAAAGCACAATCTGTCCCAGTGTAATAAATAACTGATTACTTAGATATAGCAATGACACCAATTAGATACAATCACATAATCAATTATATGCTCGGTCTTACTACATTACATGACAAACATTATTAACCTTTGCGTTAGTATTACAGTGGAGGAACATTTTTAGCCTTATAGTATAGAAATAATTGGGTGAAATATAATTCAGAACTGAAGGGACACTGTGAGAGGTGATCAGGAGGCGAGAGTAAATGCCTTGCAGTAGCGCCAGGTAAGGTGCCTGTTACTTAGCAGGCAGGCCTTGTGGTAGCGCCTGGGGAGCTGTCTGCTACTTAGCAGGCCATGAAGGGGAGTTTCCCTTTCACTGGGGAGTTCAGAGAACACTCTGCTCCATCCAGCTCTCGAGGAGGGTGTGACACTAGCCAGGCCGGCCCGCAGACATCCAGGGGCTTAAACACCTCTCCGTGGTGCTGTGCTCCGATGGTCACCATCCTTGTCCACTTTCATGTTCCACTTTCCCACCCGATGCTCCCTTGTAAATTCTTAGAAGTAAGAATCGAGGAATCCTAAAAGCCTTTGATCTCTCTGACAAGTGCATAGAAAGATACTGACGGATGTGCCTCCCCTCCTTGCAGCAGCTGCCTGAGAGGGAGGGGCCCTCTGTACTGTACCCACGTGATCCCCTGTACTATACCCTGAACTGGACCCACGTGACCCCCACATATTGTCAGTATGTGATTTGCTTGGCCCCTACCAGTCATGTCAGATGAGTCACTCTCTAGCCCTGCCCCCTGCCTTGTATACAATAAATATCAGCACGTTCAGGCACTGGGGCCAGTGCTGGGCTCCACGCCTTGATAGCAGTGGACCCCCGGCCCAGCTGAATTCTTCTCTTATCTCTGCATCCTTGTGTCTTTCTTTCCTGCGATCTGTTGTCTCCACACACAAAAGAACACCCACGAGACCCTGCGGGGCTGGACCCTGCACTGGCCTCCATCTTGGGCCCACTGGTCACATTCTTCAGGGTGGGGCCTGGTCATCCATTTGTTGGTTTTTGTTTTTCTCCCTGTTCTGCAGTTGATTCACATTCACTGTCCTAATCTCAGGGCCCATAGCGATGGGAGGCCCAGAGTCTGCACTGAACAAATGCACTGAAGGCTCAGATGCCCTGAGTGCAGTTTGACTCATGGTCAAGAGCGTGAGTTTTGGAGTCAGAAAGGCCTGCTTGCAGTTAAGAGCCCTGTTACCTGAGGCCCATTAGTTCTCAGAGACTGGTTTTCTCGTGCAGGAAATGCTCTATGAACCATGATGGGGCAGGGTGGGAAGGGACATTTTCAACTGTGCATCTGCAGCACTGAGCTCCTACGGCTTGAAATTATCTCTAAAATATGTGTTTCTTCCCTTTAGGAAATCTGACTATATTTCTCCACTAGATGACTTAGCTTTTGATATGTACCAAGATCCAGAAGTTGCACAGATTATACGAAAACTAGATGAAAGAAAACGGGAAGCTGTTCAAAAGGAACGCTATGATTATGCCAAGAAACTAAAACAAGCTATTGCTGATTTGCAAAAGGTATTGCTTTTGGAGAAAACAGTTCCTAATTTATGTCTGTAATAGGTTTTATGTATACTTATAATAACTACATGGTAAAAGAAATGGGTTACTGAAAGCTATGAAGTTAGTGTGAGTTCAGAGATCTCAGCAAAATAAAGTTATGGAGACAGATAAGCACCTTAAAAATGGACCCGGAAGCTTTACTTCTTGAGACTCGCGTTCAGGTGCTAGGGTCAGCCACCTCGTTACTAGGACCCCTAGCGCAATGGAAAAATAGTAGGAAAACGAGCTATCCCAGAAGTAATGATGAGCGCATGGGCTTCCTAGATGCCAGCACAGCACCAGCAGCCAGACCTTTGCGGTAAGTTTGGCCCACTCCTTCCTCTTCCCTGTGCTCCTTCCCTCCCTCACAAGACTGTTTGAGCATGATTCTAAAAATTGCCTTTGCATTTGATGTGAGTTGATCCAAATTTGAAACAGAAAGCAAACATTTCCTGCTTCAGGTTGGTGAGCGTCTTGGGAGGTATGAGGTAGAGAAACGCTGTGCTGTGGAGAAGGAAGACTACGATCTCGCCAAGGAGAAGAAGCAGCAGATGGAGCAGTATCGCGCCGAGGTGTACGCGCAGCTGGAGCTCCACAGCCTCCTGGATGCTGAGCTGGTGGGTGCAGGGGCCCGGACGGGGTGGAGGAAAGCCATGAGAGCTGTGTGGTTCATAAAGGTGGATATATATCTTTGAAGTGTAATGTAAAACCCTGCAGTGCTCAGGGGACAGTTCTAACAGATGGCTTCAGCTCTGTGCCCGCGTCAGGACGGTTTTGCCTCAGCATGTTCTTTCACGGGATTTACAGTCATGGGAAAGGGAACGAGCCAGGGTCAGGAAAACCGAGGCCCTGATACTTTTCCACTGCATCCCTTCGTCTCTCCAGCTGCTTCCTTATTTGGAAAATGCAGTGATGACCCTGCCCCACTTACCCCTCAGTGTTGTGAGGATCAAGTGAGAGTGTAATACTAACAGCTTCACCGTATGGAAAACATGTTTCCCATAAGGTGCTCTCCCTCCAGTCTTCAGAACTCATGCAGATGGAGTAGTCAGCCCTCATGACAGATGAGAAAATGAAGGCCCTGAGGTACGGAATAGTGATTGAGAGTGCACACTCTCAAGACCAGGCGTGGTGACTCACGCCTGTAATTCCATCACTTTGGGAAGCCAAGGCTGGAAGATTGTTTGAGCCCAAGAGTTCCAGACCAGCCTGGGCAACATAGAGAGACATTGTCTGTACAAAAAAAATAAATAATAGCCAGGCCTGGTGGCGCACACCTGTAGTCCTAGCTACTCAGGGGAGTGAGGCAGCAGGATCACCTGGGCCCAGAAGTTCAAAGCTGCACTGAGCTATGATCGCGCCACTGCACTCCAGCCTTGGTGATGGAGCGAGACCTTGCCTCTAAAAAAAGAGAGTGCACGCTCTGGACCTGGACTGCCTGGGTTCAAATCTAGGCACCACCATTCCAGCTGTGTGATTGCAGACTAATTCTTACAGCTTTATGCCTCAGTCTTCCCATCAGCTTTCCAGTAGGGGTAAAAGAGTAAGCATTAATGGGCCTACCTGTCCAAAACACTCAATACCATGCCTAGTGTGCAACTGCGCAATCAGCTTTGCTTGTTGTGATTATATAACATCACTTTCCTTTGTACACACAGTGAGTAGCAGTGCCAGATTTTGAATAAAAGTCCACTTGGGACCAGCCCAGGTGCTTTCTCCACACCACCATGTTTCTTCCAGGGCACATATGTGTGGACATGCTCCATGCACAAATGCCCATTCCTTCACTGGCATTTTGGGGGTATACATCACTTATGTAGTCCACACGGAAACATGGAGAGACAGCGGAGATGAGTGCAACTGATTGTGAAGGACTTTGAAGTAGATCTCACTCTGAACGCTCCTTCTTGTTTTGAAAGTTTTCATTGTGCCAAGGAGCCTCTTCCAGCACAGCCTTTCTAAAGTCTTATTCACCTGGAGGAGGGAGATGGATGTATCTGGCATGACAGTGGCATTTGAAATTAAATGTCCCTTTTTGTTCCCTAGATACGAAGACCTCTGGATTTGCCCCTCCAGCCTCTCGCTCATTCTGGCAGTCCTCGCCACCAAAAGCCAATGCCCTCACTACCACAACTGGAAGAAAAAGGAACCGAAAGCCAATTTGCAGAACCTTTCCTTCAGGAAAAGCCTTCATCATATTCTCTAACTATTTCTCCTCAGCATTCTGCAGTAGACCAGTTACTCACTGCCACAGATCCTCATCCAAAGATGAATGTAGGTAACTCCGTTTCAGATTGGTGTTCAACTTTTCTTTTTTTAAATAGAGTCTTGCTCTGTGGCCCAGGCTGAAGTGCAATGGTGCAATCTCGGCTCACTGCAACCTCCGCCTCCAGGGTTCAAGCGATTCTCCTGCCTCAGCCTCCCAAGTAGGGGGACTACAGGCGTGAGCCACCACACCCAGCTAGTTTTTGTATTTTTAGTAGAGACAGGGTTTCACCATGTTGGCCAGGCTGGTCTCAAATCCTTGGCCTCGTGATCTGCCCACTTCAGCCTCCCAATGTGTGGGGATTACAGGCGCGAGTCACTGCGCACAGCCGGTGTTGGGTTTATTTGGATCTTTGTAGAGGACCTGTGTTGGGCCAGGTGCTGTTGCATGCATGCATGTGAGTGCACCACAGCCACGCCCACCTGCACTCCATTCTGGGAGCCGTGGTGCTGCGTGAGAACATAGCAACATGAGCAATAGACCTAACAACACCTATGAGTACATCTGTTAAAATCAGGCTTAATGCTTACTCCTGAGCAATAAACTCAGAAAATATCAAAGATGTAAGCCTTTACTGTAGTAATCTCCATGTCAATTGAACTGAAATTGCTACCAGTAAACAGTCATTGAGGCAGACTCTACCTTGCTTTTTTTATTAGATCTGTAATGAGTTTAGAAAGGAACAGAAAGCCTCATCTAATCTTTTCAATTACATCCTATTTGTTGTATAAATTATTCTCATCTGATGATACTGATATTTAGCAAAATCACATCTTTCAGATCAGGTAAAGCAAGCCTGCCAGTGAGAGCTGCATTGGAGAACGTGGCCCACAGAGCTCCCCAGCACTTTCCTCTCTCTTTTTCTCACTGCAGGCAGAGTCCCTGCCCTACGACGAGCGGCCTCTTCCAGCTATTCGGAAGCATCACAGTGAGGCGGTGGTGGAGTTGGAAATGAGTGATGCAAACATGAGCAGTGCTCGGAGGGGAGGCATGTCTGGGGAGCCAGAGCCCCTAACCGAGAAGGCCCTGAGAGAAGCCAGCTCTGCCATTGATGTGCTGGGAGAGACCTTGGTAAAAAGTGGGGGCAGAGGGGAAGGAAGGCTGCATGTGTGCATCTGTGTACCTGCACATAAGGGAGGGAAATGCCCAGGGCTTTGTGTTGGTAATGTTGGTTTCCCTATGTTCTTACTGAATTGGAAAGTCTTTCGCTAACTTTTTTTTTTTAAGAAACAGACTGTCGCTCTGTCACCCAGTGTGGAGACAGTGGCATGATCATAGCTCACTATATCCTTGAACTGCTTGCCTTGGCCTCCCAAAATGCTGGGATTACACACATTAGCCACCATGCCTGGCCCTTTTGTAAATTATGAATTGTGTGAAACAGCAAAAACATGAGCCAATATGTATCAACGAGTACTCATTTCAGCCTGGGTGTTTCTGTCTGGCATTCACGGAGCTTGTATTAAACACCTACTCCCTTCTAAACACCAACTAATTCCAGTGCAAAATGATGGCATAGCAAAAGATGGAAGTAGCTCCTCATAGAAATGAGTAGGAGCCAGGTACAGTGGCTCACGCCTGTAATCCCAGCACTTTGGGAGGCCGAAGCTGGCAGATCACAAGGTCAAGAGATCAAAACCATCCTGGCCAACATGGTGAAACCCCATCTCTACTAAAAATACAAAAAAAATTAGCTGAGCATGGTAGCACACGCCTGTAGTTCCAGCTACTCAGGAGGCCTGAGGCAGGAGAATCGCTTGAACCCGGGAGGCAGAGGTTTCAGTGAGTCAAGATTACACCACTGCACTCCAGCCTGGTGACAGACCAAGACTCCATCTCAAAAAAAAAATGAGTAGGGTTTTCTCCTTGTTTTCATCTTTAAAATATTTCTCTTGGAGCTTTTAATACTTTTTATATTTAAACATCTTAAGTTTTCCTTATCAGAAAAGTTATTTCTCTAAATATGCATATTTATTTGTAAAAGTTCTGTTATTAGTAATGAATCATTTTAGTTTAAAAAAAAAACAAAGGCTTCAAGTTGTGTAGTGTTGGAGGATGGCCGTGTGATGTCATGCCAATGCCGCCTGTTCTGTGGCAGGTTGCTGGGGCCTATTCCAAGACATGGTCCTACCGAGAGGATGCACTGCTTGCTTTGTATAAGAAGTTGATGGAAATACCTGTTGGAACCCCAAAAGAAGTTTTGAAGAACACACTGAGAGCTTCCATCTTTCTCGTTAGAAGAGCCATAAAGGACATTGTGACCTCCGTGAGTGCCCTCAGCTGGCGCTGGCTCCAAAGTCCATGGATGAGATTATGCGCCATACCACAGAAGACCAGAGCAGCTTGAGAGATGACCAGTTAGTCGTTGACATGGTCACCAGCTCTAACCCAATAGAGTCACTAAGAAATGAGGTTCTCTAGCAAGAGCTCTGTTGTACGACTGATCTGACCTGATGGGTCTGGAAAACCTGCCATTGCCTGGGCCGTTGTCTCTGGCCCTGAGCAGCGCTGGCTTTCCCATGGTCTGCAGAGCCAGGTGTTTGTAGAGGCTGGTTCAGCGCCACCACATCTTCAGCTTGCATTTTAACCCTTCATGGAACCTGCTGAGGTTGAGCGTTACTGTTTTTCTAACGCTGAACGGGCCTTATGAATGAACATTGCACTTAAGCCTTCAGTTGGGCTTACCCACTGAAGCAGACACGTTAGATACGTGATGTGAAGGGAAGATGTGGGGTGATTTGTGACACAGTGAAATAGAGCGTATGTCCTCTATATGCAGGGTACTGTGTTTAGAAAGCAGTTTTCAGTTTGCCAGTTTCAGCCTTTCAGACAAGATGTAATCTTCAATCTAATGTTCATATGTATTACTAATAATAAATTCCACATTTACTCTTGGTAGAATTCCATTGTAGTAACTCATCCGTGTTTATCACTTTTCTCTTAGGTCTTTCAGGCTTCTTTGAAATTGTTGAAAATGATCATTACACAATATATTCCTAAACATAAACTGGTTAAACTCGAAACAGCTCACTGTGTGGAAAGGACCGTTCCCGTTTTGCTCACCAGAACTGGAGATTCTTCTGCCCGCGTCCGTGTCACAGCTGCGAATTTTATTCAGGTCTGAACTTCACCATAGCGTTTGAAACTATAGATAATAAACATATTCCTGTAGCTGTCTGGCTTTCTTAACACCTTATAAGATTCTGTCTCTACTCAAGGGTGTGAAAATGATGCTTAGGGATTCACCATCACACTTTGCTTATCCTCTAAAAGATCAGTTTTATCTTAGGCATAAACTTTGGTTATAATGTACAGTTTGGTTTTTCCAGTGTTTCTTTTATCCAACATACACCATTAATTTATTAAATAAAAACATACAGAAACGATACCAAAATAGAAAATTTGGGAGTAAAGAAATAAAAAATGTAACTGTCCTAATGGAAATATTTTCATTCTTTCACCATACGTGCCTCCTCTAGGCTAGACATTGTGGGAAATAGTGAGGTAGAGAGAAATGTGTGAGTTTGAGGGGCACAGTCCTACACCATCATGTGAAAATATATTTGCTGTCTTTAAACGAGCTCATGAATTTGTCTAGTCCAGGAGTTCTTAAGTTGAGTCCCCCTTTGGGCTTAAGAAAGCTATCAGTTACTTAAGTTTTACACAAAATGTGGTGATGTGCAGATCCTTCTTAAAAAAGAATCCAGGCCAGGCACAGTGGCTCACGCCCGTAATCTCAGCCCTTTGGCAGACCAAGGAGGGCAGATCAGTTGGGCCCAGGAGTTCGAGACCAGCCTGGCCAACAGAGTGAGACTCTGTCTCTGCAAAAAATACAAAAATTAGCCAGGCGTGGTGGTGTACTCCTGTAGTCCAGCTCCTGGGAAGGCCAAGGTCAGAGCCATGATCTTGCCACTGCACTCCAGCCTGGGTGACTGCAAGACTCTGTCTCAAAAAAGACTCCAAAGCTTTCATAGTTTCCCAAAGGGGTCATCTCTCCAAAATAAGAGGAACCACAGATCTAGTTTCATTTAACAAACTTAAATTTTCAGAGTAAATAAGGAAAACTAACGCTAATGAAAAGATAAGAAGAAACGCTGTAATGCTAATGTGCTGCAATACACTCCTGGTTAAGACAGCTAGAATTCGGAGGTGGGAGGGCTTATCCTTCACAAGCTGCGTTGCACATGAGCACATGTTATTGCTTCATTTGATTATTTTCAAGCTGCATTAATTTCTGAGCACTTTGGTGGTGCTAAAATGTCATCTCTGTTTGAGATAACCTTAAAGCAATCTCTCGAGGTTTACAGTCTTGCGCCCCAGTGTGTGCCACTCAGCAGACTACACACGCACTCACAGCATCTGTTTGTCATTAAGGAATTTACTGTCCATACTTCCCTGGAGAATGCTCTTCTCTTGTCTTTTACATTTGTACAGAGTCACTCATAGGCCCAAATACAGAGTGAATCGGGCCAGCAAGATGTGAGATTATTTTAGATGATAGGACCTACAGACCTATTAAAAACAGGTTTATTTCTGATGCAACTTAATTCATCAGTATCTTATTTTTTTTTCTCTGGTCAATTAAGTGATAAATATCTTAATTATATAAAGACTTGTTTGTTTAGAGACATTAAAATATGTAATGGTACTTAAACTTTTTCCATCTTAACTCACTAGTAATCATATCACTGTAGAATCACACATTGCTACACCCTTGGCTGATAGTTAATAAATACTAAAATAATGATGATTCCAGCAGCAGCTATAATTTCTTTTAGAATTTTAGAAATGAGAAAACCCTTCTTTTGAAGAATACTGAGAACAGAAACCTAGTTTACAGTTACCCTTTCTGTAAAGCTTTCATCAGTCATGAACTTGTTTTATCCTTCATAGTTTTATTTCCTGTGGCTCAGGTTTTTATTTCTAATGGTTGTTAGGCTTTAAATAAAAATACAGGCTTACAGATTGGTGATCTTACTGCTGTTTGTCACTATCATTCTGTATGTCCCTATTTTTCTCTTCAATGTTTAGTTTAAGGTCATGCTAAATTGTACTAAACTGCCTCGAGCATTTTCCACTAAAAATTAACAAATTCCGTTGGCTTTCACAGGAAATGGCCTTGTTTAAAGAAGTTAAGTCTCTCCAAATTATTCCATCCTACCTGGTGCAGCCATTGAAAGCAAACTCCTCGGTTCATCTGGCAATGAGTCAGATGGACCTCCTGGCCCGGCTGCTGAAAGACCTGGGCACTGGGAGCTCAGGCTTCACCATTGACAACGTGATGAAGGTTAGCAGACCTCGAGTGTGACACGCCACTGTGGCCTGGCCCTCACCACAGCGCCTAGAGCCTGGCAAGGGTCTCATCAGCATTTCAATGAATCAGTGAAACAGTGATTTCAGAAAAATAGCCAGTGTTTCATCCAATAAATGGGGGCCCCCACATTCATCCTGCTGTCTAATCCAACTCGGTGGTGCATGATCTGTGAAGATCTTTGTCCATGGAGAGAAACAAATCATAAAAAACATTTCTTTGTCTTTTTAGAGACAATAAAGACAGTGTGATGGAGAATGTCAGGTGCGGGTTGAGCCTCCTCGTCTGAAATGCTTAAGACCAGAGTGTTGAGGATTTCAGATTGTTTTTGGATTCTGGAATATTTCCATTATACTTACTGGTTGAGCAACCCAAATCCAAAAACCTGAAATCTGCACATCAGCTACACAGGAGTGCACACCTCCAAGGAGAACGAGAAACCGTGGGCCCCGGAGACGTAGGGGGATGTAATCACACTACAGCCATACTGTTCTGTTTCTTTAAAAGATCCAAAACGAGTGTGATGAAATTACAGCACGGGTCACAGCGAAACGGTAGATCCATGAGGTTTTATGTTTGAAGGATTTCATGATACTTAATATGGATGTTTTTTCTTTTTCAAATGTTTATAATATACCTTTTTTGTATGCTGAAAGAAATTAGTTTCGTTATTTTAAGAATCAATAACAAGAGCCCCTCCCAACTTTAGTTTTCAGTGAGTGCCCTGGAGCACAGAGTGTATGAGGTCCGAGAGACAGCAGTCAGAATTATTCTGGACATGTACAGACAGCACCAGGCTTCTATCCTGGAGTATCTTCCTCCAGATGACAACAACACGCGCAAGAACATTCTCTACAAAACAATTTTTGAGGGATTTGCTAAAATAGATGGCCGACCTACAGATGCTAAGATGAGGGTAAGTTAACTTTCGTGAGGTTATGACCTCATCTTTGTTGAAGAAGTCACTTGGTACATAAATAAGTAACTAATTTTAAGGAGCCATGTGCATGGGAAGCCCAGGCTTACTGGCTACGAAATCGATTCCTGCCTTCGGATCCCACTCCTCCACTTTCTGCTGGTGAGACCCTCAGGTGCCCAGGCTGCAGACGGGCATGATGATGGCTGTGAAGACATGGCAGGTTTATCCACCAACAAATGTCGCTTAAATCCAGTGAAAAGATTTAATTCTAAGTCATTATTAGTCTTAGTGAATTTTATAATTTATAAGAAACATAGTTGATATGCCATAATTTGTCTCCCAGCTTCTAAGATTACCCTAACAAGCTATTCTAATGGAATAATAATTTTCTTACAGGCACAGAGAAAAGTAGCTACAGAAGAAGCAGAAAAGCAAAAGAAAGAAGAAATAAAAGCTTTACAAGGGCAGCTGGCAGCACTGAAGGAAATTCAGGCTGAAGTTCAGGTTGGAGTTCACACGTCTTTCACCTCTGTGCTTTCAGCTGCAATGTATTTTGCAATATAGATCCATATCATACTTGACTTATTTTTCATGGGATTATACAAATGAGTGTCTTGATTCTTTCTGGTTTTAGGTTAGTTTGGGGATGGATAATGGAAGCCTTCTGTGCAGAGTTGGAATTGGGTGGCAGACACCCTTCCTGCCCCTCCATCCTCTGTCAGAATTGATGCGAGCCGCTGCAGATGTTTAGGGGGGGACCAGGGGCCGCAGGCACAGAGCTGGTCTCCTCCACAGCTCTCCAGCCACCTTCAGAGGCAAAAGAGAAAAATCAGCTTGACTGACTTCAGTGCATTAGAAAAGGAAGGTTTTGGCTGGGCACAGTGGCTCACGCCTGTAATCCCAGCACTTTGGGAGGCTGAGGTGGGCGGATCATGAATTCAGGAGATCGAGACCAGCACGGCTAACACAGTGAAACCCTGTCTCTACTAAAAATACAAAAAATTAGCCGGGCATGGTGGCAGCCGCCTGTAGTTCCAGCTACTTGGGAGGCTGAGGCAGGAGAATCGCTTGAACCCAGGAGGCAGAGGTTGCAGTGAGCCAAGATTGTGCCACTGCACCCCAGCCTAGGTGACATCGAGACTCCCTCTCAAAAAAAAAGGAAGATTTCAGGTAAACATTCAGTTTCAGTGAGCCCTTACTCTTTAAGCCTATGGGGGTATCATGTACTGGGAACATACATTATTTGTTTGAAGATAAATGCGTTCCTTTCCAACCTCCCTGCTTCTGAGATATGAATTAGCTTCATAACACTAATTTTATGATTAAATTTCCTTCAGTTGAAAGAAAATAGAAAAGAAAAGGTGGCAGAACACGGGGAGTTTCCATGCAGCCGACCTGAAGTTTCAGCTATGCCAGATGAATCGAGTTCTGGGATCTGCTGTGCAGCGGGCAGAGCTCATGTCAAGTGTTCTTACAACAATTTTTTAAAAAAGAAAAATGGGTACAAATGTCACAGTGACATTTCCACCAAATGCTGGAACGTCAGGGTCACAATTGGAAAGGGACTCAAGAGGTAGAAGGAGGCCTGGGAGGGAGCAAGCCTCTGGCTCAGGTAGCGCATCGTGGTGTGGACCACTTCCGTGTTCTCAGAGACCCTCAGTGGTTCAGCACACCCTCATTGTGATTAGTACACAAACGAGGACACAGATGTCACAAACTAAGGGGACCTCCCTCCAGCCACAGGCTGGCACACACTAAGCCCATCCCAGGCGCCTGCTTCCAGCCTCCCTCCCCACAGCCCAGGATCTGGTGCCAGTGGCTCCCGTGCAGCCGCCGCCCAGGAGCTGGTGTTCCCAGGAATGCCTGTCCTGGGATCGCCTGTGCTGACGGGCTGCACAGCCACCGCACAGCCGTCCTGAGAGCCTCCAGCTGTGCTCATTGGCTGGGTGTTTATGGAGCACCTCTCCGTGCCAGGCACCATCCGGCTGTGGAAATACAGCAGGCAGCAAAGCAAAGTCCCACCCTCATGGGGCCGGGGCTCCAGGGAGGAGCAGACAAGGGAGACAGAGCCAGGCAGTGGGTCCCTCCTGCAGCGCGTCAGGCCTGGGGCCGGCACCGGCCTGCACCCACGCGGGGCCTGGGGAAGGCCTCTCTCAGGAGAATGACGAGATGGTTTTTCTCATTTCACTGGGGTGAAATATGCACAGTGTAAACGTTACCCTTTTAAGCACACACTGCAGTGGCGTGGAGTGCATTCACACTGCTGTGCAACCATCGCTCCTTCGTCCCCAGAACCTTCAGAATTAACCTGTTAAGTCCTTTTCTGACTCTAAAATCATACTCTTGGTCAGACATAGTGACTCACACCTATAATCCCAGCACTTTGGGAGGCCGAGGCAGGAGGATCACTTGATTTCAGAAGTTCAAGACCAGCCTGAGCAGCATAGTGAGACCTCATTTCTACTGAAACTTTAAAAACAACTTACCCAGACATGGTCGTGAGCACCTGTGATCCCAGCCACTCAGGAGGCTGGGCAGGAGGATGGGCTTAGGGTTAGAGGCACAGGATGTGCAGCAGCAGGTAGAAATCCACACGGAGAGATGGCCTGGCTGAAGGTGGAATTTTTTTTTCTTTTTTTTTTTTGAGACAGAGTCTCACTCTCACCAGTCTGAAGTGCAGTGGTGTGATCTTGGCTCACTGCAACCTCCGCCTCCCAGGTTCAAGCGATTCTCCTGCCTCGGCCTCCCAAGTAGCTGGGACTACAGGCGCGCGCCACTACATCCAGCTAATTTTTGTATTTTTGGTAGAGATGGAGTTCCACCATGTTGGCCAGGCTGGTCTTTAACTCCTGACCTTGTGATCCACCTGCCTTGGCCTCCCAAAGTGCTGGGATTGCAGGCATGAGCCACCACGACCGGCCGGTGGAAGTATTTTAGTCACCTTTTGGGCAAGAGGCTGCTAGAGAGAGGTGGCCAGTGCCCATCCGTGGAGAAGCTAGAGGAAACCAGGCTCGTGAGCGGTCCTGTGAGCCTGACTGAGAAGGGCGCCCAAGTGCATCCCAAGCCACTGGGAGGCCACACGGAAGAGAGGTCTGGCCACCAAAAAGCCATTTCCACAGAGTGGCAAGGCTGAGGGCCCAAGGGGAGGGCTTAGGAGAGAAGGGGAGAGGGGAGTATCCATGTCTCTTTTGAAGACAGGGAGTATTGATTCCTCTTCCCAAAAGTTTAGTTATTTTTTGATAGAAATTCCTTTTTTTCTTTTTTCCCGAGACAGGGTCGTGCTGTGTCACCCAGAGTGGGGTGCAGTGGTGTGATCTCAGCTCACTGCACCCTCCACCTCCCGGGTTCAAGTGACCCTCCCTCCCCAGCTTCCTGAATAGCTGGGACCACAGGGTATGCCACCACACCTGGCCAAGTTTCGTAATTTTTGTAGAGACAGGGTTTCACCATGTTGCCCAGACTGGTCTTGAACTCCTGAGCTCAAGCAATCCACTCACTTTGGCCTCCCAAAGTGCTGGGATTACAGGCATGAGCCATCTTGCCCAGGCAATAGACATTCTAAAACAGTACCCAGAAATGTGCTTTCATGATCAAAATGTATCCTGAATGGGCTCTTCTTCACACTGTAGCCATTTGTGCCTGACTTTCCTGTTTTTGTGTCTTAGGAAAAAGAAAGTGATGCTGTGAAACCAAAGAATCAGGGTATGTAAAAAATTGGGGTACACAAAGAATCGGGGTGTGCAGAGAATCAGGGTATGTGAAGAATTGGGGTACACAAAGAATCAGGGTGTGCAGAGAATCAGGGTATGTAAAGAATTGGGGTACATAAAGAATCGGGGTGTGCAGAGAATCGGTATGTAAAGAATTGGGGTATGCAAAGAATCGGGGTGTGCAGAAAATCAGGGTATGTAAAGAATTGGGGTACACAAAGAATCGGGGTGTGCAGAGAATCGGGGTGTGTAAAGAATTGGTGTATGCAAAGAATCGGGGTGTGCAAAGAATTGGGGTGTGCAAAGAATCGGGGTGTGCAGAGAATCGGTATGTAAAGAATTGGGGTATGCAAAGAATCGGGGTGTGCAGAGAATCAGGGTGTGTAAAGAATTGGGGTACGCAAAGAATCAGTGTGTGCAGAGAATCGGGGTGTGTAAAGAATTGGGGTACGCAAAGAATCGGGGTGTGCAGAGAATCGGTATGTAAAGAATTGGGGTGTGTAAATATTCAGGGTGTGCAAAGAATCAAGGTATGTAAAGATTCGAGGTATGTAAAGAATCAGGGTGTGCAAAGAATTGGGATACTTAAAGAATCAGGGTATATAAATGCACGTCATGGAAGCTCCGTGTGGAAATGGCTTCCGTTCATTCAGCAGGTATCGCTGCACACCTGCTGCGTTTCAGCCGCAGCACAGCTGAATGGAAACACTTCTCCCTTTTTCATTGTATCATGTTTTTAAAGTATAGTTCACATCAAACTGCTTACTAAAATTTTAGAAGCGATTTCTATAAAAAGCTATTTAAATTATTTTCTTTTAATCTCTGCAGACACTCAAGGAGGGAAAGCAGCCCCTGCCGAAGCTCTGGGAATCCCAGATGAGCACTATCTAGATAAGTAAGCCTCTCTGTCTTCCACTCCTGTGTGACGATCAGGTGGATGGGCACATCTAGATAAGTGAGTCTGTCTGTCTTCCACCTCTGTGTGACGGTCAGGTGGATGGGCACCTCTAGATAAGTGAGTCTCTGTCTTCCACCCCTGCGTGACGGTCAGGTGGATGGGCACATCTAGATAAGTGAGTCTCTGTCTTCCACCCCCTGTGATGGTCAGGTGGATGGGCACATCTAGATAAGTGAGGCTCTCTGTCTTCCACCCCTGTGAGACGGTCAGGTGGATGGGCACATCTAGATAAGTGAGTCTCTGTCTTCCACCCCTGTGTGACGGTCAGGTGGATGGGCACGTCTAGATAAGTGAGTCTCTGTCTTCCACCCCTGTGTGACGGTCAGGTGGATGGGCACATCTAGATAAGTGAGTCTCTGTCTTCGACCCCTTGTATGACGGTCAGGGCAAGGAGCAATGCAGAAACTCTGGAAAGGAGACACGTCCTCCCTAGTTCACTGTGATATGTGCATTAGTTGGCCCTTCATAGTCATTATGAAAGCTAGGAAATGTGCCTTCTGCACTCACCAGCGTCCACTCCGAGTCGGTTAAGACAGCTTTTCCTCTGTTGCCCCAATGGAAGTTGGCAGTGTGTTTCAAAACTGTTGTTACAGGCACAGAATATCACAGCAGCAAAATCCTTTTTACTCTATAGCAGCCAAGACAGGTCTATACAAATGTAGGGTCTTGGTCTTATCTTTTTTCTTGTAACTTAAAATATCCTTTCTGCTTGATTATGCTGAGTGAGTTTGGAAGGATCGTAATTTTTGGCACCTCCTTGCTGAAGGCTTGCCTGTGGCACTTTTAACACACGGCACACCCGGCCTCTGCTGCCACCCAGAAGGGAGGCCCAGCCTGGGCCCCACAGAGCCAACTGAGGCAGCTCTGGATGAGAGGGAAAGTGCAAACATCACAGGCCTAGGGAAATCAGGAATTTCCTGGTAAAGTGGGAGCAGAACGGCCATCATGGGAACTAGATGTTTACCTTTATGTCCTGCTTTTGTTTCCTTTCAGTTTGTGTATTTTTTGTGGGGAAAGAAGCGAATCCTTCACAGAGGAAGGCCTGGATCTTCACTATTGGAAGCACTGTCTCATGCTGACAAGATGTGACCACTGCAAACAGGTCAGGCCAGGGGCACAGCAGCCCAGCTGCTCGTGTGAGCGTGAACCTCTGGCTGCTGAAAGGCCGAGTCACAAAGCTGTCCCAGGTCATAGTATTTTCAGAGGAAAGGCTGTGAGAAAAGTAACTGAAGCCAAACACATACCTAAAAATGTATGCAAGTCATTTCATAGGACAGCCCAGTGAACCGTGAGCGTGCTGTGCCACCACCGCCCCTCGGGGCTCCTTCCACAGGCAGCAGGGGCCTGGATTCCAGCACCACACATGGGGGCTCCTCGCTCTCTGAGCCTTATAAAAATGGAGCCATGTAGCATCATGTTTGATTTCTTGCTGTCTAGTGTCCCATGCTTGAATAGACCACAGTGCCCTCATTCATCAGCTGCTCTGCGTGTGGGCATGTCCCATTCGGGACCAGATGAACCATGTTGCCGCAGTGTTCTGGTGTCTTCTGGGGCGCACAGAAATGCACTTTCTTGTGTTCACAGTGTCGTGGATGGCAGGGTGTGCTGATGCTCGGTGGGGCTGCCCAGGAGTGCTCCAAAGGGGTTGTGCCCAGCACCGCCGGCAGTAGTGCCGGCTCGGTCCCTCCCCAGAGCCGCTGTGGCCATGCTTCCCACTGCCGTGGCGACTCCCACTGGGCGTGTCCCTGGTGAGGACGAGGTGGAGCGCCTGTCCTTTTGTCTGCAGGCATCAAGCATCCTCCTGCAAAGCACCTTCTGGCCACCCATCGACCTCGCTGGTCCGTCTGTTTTTATTGATTTGGGGCCGTTCTTTATACATGTGGATATCAGTGCTTGGTCAGCTGCATGAACTGACAACTCCTCCCACTCCAGAGCGTGCATCATCTCTGTCTTCAGTGTCTTGAGGAAGACTCGCTGTCATTTTAGAATTGCCCACCTTACCCTTATTTTTCACGGTTCGTGCTTTTTGTGAATGTGTAAGAAGTCTTCTCCTACCCCTGTTTAAGCCACTCTTGCATTACTATAAAGAAATACCTGGCCAGGTGTGGTGGCTCACGCCTGTAATCCCAGCACTGTGGGAAGCCAGGGCGGGCCAGTCACCTGAGGTCAGGAGTTCGAGACCAGCCTGACCAACATGGAGAAACCCTGTCTCCACTAAAAATACAAAATTAGCCAGGCATGGTGGCACATGTCTGTGATCCCAGCTACTCAGGAGGCTGAGGCAGGAGAATCACTTGAACCCGGGAGGTGGAGGTTGCAGTGGGTCAACATCACGCCATTGCACTCCAGCCTGGACAACAGAGCAAAACTCCATCTCAAAAAAAAAAAAGAAAGAAAAACCTAAGACCAGGTAATTTATGAAGAAAAGAGATTGAACTGGCTCACAGGCCCTGCAGCCTCGAGTTACAGAGCACATACAAGTCATTCCTGCCAGAGGCCACCATAGTGAGAGAATCCCTTAAAACTGTTCTGTCGTTTGTTTCTGTGCGCATTCTTAGAAGTACTGGGGAGCCATGATTTGAACCCAGGGCCACACATGTAACCACTGAGCCACTCGGGTCGACAGTCTGGGGCAGATGCCAAAGATAAAAGACTCTGGCTCACTTCGTATGCAGGTGACACAGAAAAGCTATGCTGATTTCTCTGAGCAGAGGGAGATGCTCACAGGCTGTGCAGGTGGCCGTGGAGGATGCTTTCAGCATTCTCAGCAACACACTTTGCTCTGTATTTTGAAATCCAGGTGGTCGAGATATCCAGTCTGACGGAGCACTTGCTGACGGAATGTGACAAAAAAGACGGGTTTGGAAAGTGTTACCGTTGCAGCGAGGCTGTTTTGAAGGAAGAGCTGCCCAGACACATAAAGAACAAGGGTTGTAACCGTGAGTGCCCCTTCCCAGGCTCCCATGCCCGCAGGTCCCAGGTGTCCTCTTGGAGGAAGCGCTGCTGCTCTTGGGCATCTGCAAGCGCTTCATGAATTAAAGGGCACCTGGCGGGCACCTGGCATTCAGGGAGTGACTGCATCTTTTTGAAATCATTTCAGCTGCCAAACTGGAGAAGCTGGCAAACCGGTGTCCTCTGTGCCATGAGAACTTCACCCCTGGAGAAGAGGTGAGGGGACTAGCTGGGGAGGGGACCAATGAAGTAGTAACACCTGTGGGTGATGGTGATGGTGGTGGTGATGGTGGTGGTGATGGTGACGGTGGTGGTCATCATGGTGGTGGTCATCATGGTGGTGGTGGTGTTAGTGCTGAGCCATGCCAGAGCACAGCACATGAGCGTTCAGGTAGTAGACAGCATCTGGTTAGCCCTGTCTGAACAGTTCTCCATGTACCTGCACGTTCACACGATTTCCTTTCCTACGTTTACAAATGGTTTATGGAGGAGCCTCAGCTCACCGAAGCCCAGCTTGTGTCACTGCGGAATAAGCATGAAATGGTTTTCTTTTGTTCTGGCCATTGCCGTTTTCCAGATACTGAGGCTCTCAGTGATATCTTGGCCACATTCTATAACACTGCGGTCTTTTTTGCCTTATAAAACCCAGCCCTATTTGGTTAGACAATTCTCCTTCCTCCCTTATTCCAAGCTCTCCTCCCTGCCCCAGTGTGAGCTATGCCGTGACTCAGCAGGCTCAATGGGGAGGGCCAGCTCGCACGTGCACACCCTCCACTTCCACATATGCTCGGCTCCTTTGACGTTGGAGGCGATAAGGTGGGACATGGGCGTGCAAGGCTCCATGTCAGTTATTCTGGCCCTGTCCAACACGTTGGACTGGCGGTGCCCTCTTTATGCTAAGCAGCGAATGCTGAGCCCTGGGACCCTGTTTCAGTCTCTGCAGTTACCATGCTTAGTGATGCATGAATTGTCCCAGCTCTGGCCAATGGTAGACTCTTCAGCTAGGCTCCTGAGGCTTTGATGAGACCCACGCAGCTGTAGAGAGCTCCCTCCTTTTCAGTCCATTCCTGCCCCAGACCTGGAATCAGCCAGCTGCTCATGGAGGCCTGGTTCCCATTAGTGGGAATGGGCCTCAGGACAACACTGGGGGCCTCATGCCAACTGCTGCCGGTGGGTCGCTGTGGCTGGGCTCTCAGTGGACACACCCAGGAGAGATGGAAGGAAGTAGGCTCTTTTGCTCCTGCACACACACTTCCCCTCCCACCCTGAGCTGCAGGCCTTATTTAACCTTGGCTCTCCCAACATCTGTGTCTCCTTACTTCCATCCATGCGCTCCGGCTCCCAAAGGCCCTGGAGACAGAAGTCAGGGATCTCAGGCGACCCATTCACCTTGTCCCCCACTTACACAGGCAGCCCACACAGTGGCACCTGCACCGCCGGCAACGGATTCTGCTGGAAATCAGACCGTTCCCGGTTCCTGTCCTGACAACATTTTCCACTGGCGACAGGGGGCCCAGTGGCCCTGTGTTGGAGGAACTTGAGTGAGCCCTGGCTGGCAGTGCCACCAACTGTAAACACATTCATTTTATATTCCATTTCCAGGGGACTTTAAAGAATTAAGTTCTGTAATTACAGAAGACATGTTTCCGGGTCTGTAGAATCAGGCATCTTTGAAGAACCCAGAGCAGAGGCTGCCGTCCTGCCTGCTTCTGTCTGCCTCCCTCTAGGGGCTGCTTTTCCCATGAGCATCCTTCCCCTTTCTTACCCCTGGTTATTTCCAGAACGTAGGAGCCTTTGTGTTTACGTTCGAGTTGTTACCTTTACTCATACTTCGTAAAGTATGAGTAGCGCCCATCGTCCCGTTTCTGACATTGTCATTGGTTTCCTACTAGGAGCAGTGTTCAGATTCTCCAGTAGCCACCTTTTCTTCCTTCCCTTCTTGTTCCCAACATCTGACTTGAATTAACATCCTCTCACAGGTAGTACCTGTAGTGCCATCACCAGGCGAATCTCATGTGTCATCTGCCTTCCTGTATCTAATTATCTACACTGCCTAACACATCACCACACACCTTGCAGCGTAAGCAGATAACAGACACACACTTACTACCTCATGGGTTCCCTGGGTCCGGAGCCCGGCTCCGTTCTCATCTGTGAGCCCTGCTAGGGAAGGACTCACTTCCAGGCTCATCCCGGCAGCTGGCGGTAATACTTCCTTGTAGTTATTGGACTGAGGTCCCATGTTCTTGGGGACTATCAACCTGGAGCCACTCAGCTCCTAGAGGCCCCCACCATCCTCAACACCGAGGGCCTCTGCGGGACAGCTCCCTCCTCGAGGCCACTCCAGCCTGCTGAGAGGCGTCTTTCTAATTTCATGTGAATTGTTTTGCCAGCGTTCCCTCCCTTCTCTCCTGCCTACAGACTTGTGAATGTGAAGAGTGTTGAGTCTGCCTTGTGACTCACTGGGCTGTGTCCAGAGTCTCCTTTCTGCTTGTGAGTGTGAAGGCTGTTGGGTCTGCCCTGTGGCTCACTGGGCTGTGTCCGGGCTCTCCTTTCTGCTCGTGAGTGTGAAGGCTGTTGGGTCTGCCCTGCGGCTCACTGGGCTGTGTCCAGGGTCTCCTTTCTGCTCGTGAGTGTGAAGAGTGTTGGGTCTGCCCTGCGGCTCACTGGGCTGTGTCCGGGGCCTCCTTTCTCCCCACGCCCCTTCTCCTTCCCTCCCTCTCCAGTCCTCTGTTAAGTGAATTTCTCATTTCCAGTCTTGTACTTTCTAGTTCTAGTGTTTGTATTTGGCTGGGATTTTTTTGCACATTTCATTTCTCTGCCAAGATTCACATCTGTTCACTTACCACGATCCCCTGTTTTTAATGGCTTTATGGCGATCTAGGCTGCACGGCCTCTCCCCGCGTACATGTCAGTGGGTTCTCATGTATTCAGAGTTGTGCAACCATCAGCACACACTGGGAGCTTTTCCATCGCCCACAAGACAGCACTGCCTGAGTGTGGCCCCATTTCTCCCCAGCCCCCTGTCCAGCCCCTGCCAACCATCTGTCTAGTTTTTGTCTCCAGGGATTTGCCTCCTCTGGACATTTCCTGTAAATGGAATCGTGTACTCTGCAGCCTTTGTGTCTTTGATTTACATGCTTTCGAGGTTGACCCAGGTTCTAATAACTATCAGGGGTACTTCATTCCACACTTAAATCCTCGAACAGACGTTAAGAATCTACTTTAAAGTCCTTGTGTGCCAATTCTAACATCTGGAATTTTTGTGAATGATGTGAAGAAGGGTAAACAGTGAAGTTCAACACCCTCCACTCTGCTTAGAAGAAAGCTCCGAGTGGGCCGCGTGCAGGGAGTTCAACACCCTCCACTCTGCTTAGAAGAAAGCTCCGAGTGGGCCGCGTGCAGGGGCTCTGCCTGTGATCCCAGCACTGTGGAGGCCAAGGCTGGCAGACCACCAGGTCAGGAGATCGAGACCAGGCTGGCCGATGTGGTGAAACTCCGTCTCTACTAAAAATAGAAAGATTAGCTGGGTGCAGTGGCTCCGCCTGTGATCCCAGTACTGTGGGGGCCAAGGCGGGTGGACCACCAGGTCAGGAGATCGACACCAGCCTGGCCAACATGGTAAAACCCCGTCTCTACTAAAAATATAAAAATTAGCTGGGTGTGGTGGCACATCTGTAATCCCAGCCACTCTGGAGGCTGAGGCAGGAGAATTGCTTGAACCTGGGAGGCGGAGGTTGCAGTGAGCCAAGATGACACCACTGCACTCCAGCCTGGCGACAGAGCAAGACTCACTCGGCTCACTGCAACCTCTGCCTCCTGAGTTCAGGCAGTTCTCCTGCTTTAGCCTCCTGAGTAGCTGGGATTACAGGTGTGTGCCACCACGCCTGGCTAAGTTTGTATTTTTAGTAGAGACAGGGTTTCACCATGTTGACCAGACTGGTCTCGAACTCCTGAACTCAGGTGATCCCCCCCACCTCAGCTTCTCAAAGTGCTGGGATTACAGGCATGAGCCACCGCGTCCACACTCAGGAGCGTTGTTTAAATAGAAGAGAAAAGCCAGGAACAACCCGAATGTCCAGAAGACTCGGAATCAGCGGTGCCGCATTTGTATCTAGTAGTGGGAAGGGATGAGCTCCCTGTCTTTGCGCAGATGGTCTCATAACTGGTCCTGAAGGACAGAAGCTGGCTGCCCAGGCAGTCAGGGCCACATGAGCCCCACATTCTGCAGGGCGAGTGCATGTGGCGTGGCTCAGGAAGAGCAGGGATGAAAAGAGTGGGAACCCCACGAGGAACCGCGGGCAGCAGGCCGGTGGGGAGCCCGCAGGACCTGGCACATTCTGTCTTCTGGCCTGGAGCATAGTCACACAGGCACCCTGCTTCTCACTCTTGCCTTTGCGCGCACACTCTGCTGTGCTCAGAGACGCTGACGCCAAGGGGCCTGTGTGGCTGGGTGGGGACGAGATGCAGGCTCGCCTGGCAACAGGACTTGGTGCGTCCTGAGTTGTATTCCGCACAGACCACAGAGCGATCACAGCACACCCGAAAGCAGGTGTCCCGGTGACCAAACTGTTAGCAGCTCCTGCCGGTGTGGCCGCCCCTCGTTTTCAGTTTGCATAGTGAGTCCCTTTGAGTCCGAGGTAGCGCGCCACGTCGGTCCTGCCTGATTAACTCTGTGCCTCCTCCGCTGCAGGCATGGAAAGCTCACCTGATGGGCCCAGCCGGCTGCACCATGAATCTGCGCAAGACACACGTTCTGCAGAAGGCTCCGGCACTGCAGCCAGGTGAGGGCCAGCGTGCTGAGTAGGCGTGGTCCATCACTCCATTTTCACTTACTCAAAAGAGCATCCCCGGCAGGGCAACATGGCAAGACCCCATCCCTTTAAAAACAAAAAACAAAAAAAAAAGGATCCCAGCCTCTCTCATGTTCTGGTTCCTTAGTAAGCAGGCTAATCATAACCATGTGACCAAAATCCTTCTCCACGTGCAAAGGCTCCCACTCCAGTCCTCTGCTCTTTCTACATCACTGACATGAGTGTTTAGAATCAGGAAGCTGGCCGGGCACGGTGGCTCACATCTGTAATCCCAGAACTTTGGGGGCCAAGGCAGGCAGATCACTTGAAGTCAGTAGTTCAAGACCAGCCTGGCCAACATGATGTAACCCTGTAAAAAAAATTAGCTGGGCACAGTGGCAGGGGCCTGTAATCCCAGCTACTTGGGAGGCTAAAGCAGGAGAATCTCTTGAACTGAGGAGGTAGAGGTTGTGGTGAGCCGAGATCATGCTATTGCTCTCCAGTCTGGGCAACAGAGTGAGACTCTGTCTCAAAAAAAAAAAAGAATTAGGAAGCTCAAGAGTAGACCCCTAGCTAATGCCACTGCCTGATCTAAAAATCACACTAGCTATTTCATGTCAGATTTGGGATGGCTTGCAAGAAAATAGGATCTCTTTTATTAGAAAGTTATTCCTGATGGCAAAGCCTTCGATACACAACTATATTTGAGGAGTGACAATGTTTGTGGGTGTTGGGTATGTGCCAGGCCCTGGGCTGAGGCCTGCACCTGGTTACAGGGCATCCACATCCCAGCCTCTGCCACACACGGGGAAAGAGGCTCCTGGGCCGCCTGCTGACCGCCAGCCAGCTGGGAAGCCCCTCTCCAGTCCCTGCAGCTGCCGCACCTCTGCTGCTGGAGCTGAGTTCCAGGCTAATGCCAGGGCGGCTCTGTGCCCTCTGCCCCGTGTCATGTGTTTCTTCTGCATTCTCTTCCTGTCTTGGTGCCACCACGTGTGCATGTGCAGCCGGCCAGAACAGCCACTTCCCACATCCGCTGTCAGCCTGGCCCCTGGGGACCACGTGACTGCTGCCCACTGTGCAGACCCCACCAGGCTCAGCCCTGAGTCCTGCAGTTGGGTGCCGGCCATCAGCATGGGCCCTCGGACACTGTTCCTCGGTGTCTGACCACTCCTGGCCACTTACACTGTGGCCTCAGGTTCCACATCTCGTTTGTGGGTAGGAGCGCCCCTCCTAATGTGGGTCCTGTGCTTGCTCTGCAGGGAAGAGGTCAGCTGTGGCCGCATCAGGCCCCTCGGGGTCAAAGGCCGGAAGCAAGATCCCCACCCCAAAAGGCGGGCTGAGCAAGAGCTCCAGCAGGACGCACACCAGGCGCTGACGCTGCACTGTGGCTCCTTTGTCTCTGTAAGGGATGGAACACGTCTCCTGACTCCACGCTATTGCTCCAGAACTCTCTGGCCTTGGCGACTCCATGCTCTGGCTGCTGTCCCTGGCTCCCAGCTGTGCATGCCTCTTACATGTCCGCGCCATCAGCTCTCATACACACGATACGTATGGAAGTAACCAAAGATCCTGTGTGCAGCGCCCGGACCCCGCCGCACTGTGCGCCGAGCCTGCAGGGCTGTCTCAGGCCTTCCTTAGAATCAGAAGAGGACGCGTCCTGTTTGGAGGGAGCCAGAGGGCACCACCTGGGAGGTGCTGGCGCAAGGCCGCAGGCAGCACAGGCGTGGCCCCGCTTTCCTTAGTGCTGGGGGCGATTTCCCTAAAATGTTACCAGAAACCTTTTGCACACTGCTCCCTGTCACATGCAGTGGAATTTCCCAGGGCTGTGGCTCGGCCCGCAGTGGTTCTGGGAGAGCGGCCGTGCACCCTGGCCTCCAGCTGTGCCCTCTCCCTCAGGCCCTGTCTGCTGGCCGTGCCCAGCGCGCTCAGCCCCGGGTAGCAGAACTCACGTTCCCACTACAGCAAGAAATAAAGGCCAAAGAGAACATCTTTTTAAACTCGTCGTGTTTCTGAGAATCGGTCCCACCGCAGCAAGGACCTTGCTGGATGCTTCTCCAGTAGCGCTGCCTCGGTGACAGACGTCAGCCCCCGCCTGGAACGGAGGTGGACACAGGGGAGGCGCTTTGCATTCTCCACACTTTCGAATTCCTAGAGAAATGTGGAGGAAGTCGCTGTGAAGTGAATTTCCACCTGGTCGCTGTGTGCTCGCAGCAGGCAGAAGCCCGCTGGCGCAGGCCCGTCCCGTCCCTTCAGCTCCATGTTGTGACTGGGCCCACAGGTTTACTTTCTTCAGACAGTTCATGGGATGTTTAAAACACCAATACGTTGCTTCAAGTGATGTAACCAAACCTCAGAAACCGTCTCCAACCAGCCATCCCGTCCTGGGGGAGTCAGCCGTGGGTTTCGTCTGCAGCTTTGGGCCTGTGTCACGTCCAGGCCGCTGCATTGAGGGAGTCAGGCTGTCTGGAAGCGCCCACCCTCCCCTGCCCAGCCTGTGCTCCCAGGGGCTGAGGCTACCACGGACTGAGGGCAGCCCCTCCCACCCGGTGCCCCGGGCTTCTGCTTGCCCCATGGGTGTGGCGTGGGCAGACTTTGAAAATGCTAGTTAGAAAGGTTTGGGATTGAGGGAGTTTGTATTAAGCAATTAGTGTATAAATATCTCTTAATTCCCAGCTTGTGAAACAACAAAATAGCTAAGAACTAATAGCTATTTGAACAATGTACTCCCTGGTTTGGGTATATTAATAACCATGAATTTGCATAAATTAATCTCCACGTTTGGTAGATATGCCTCCGGTTGACTCAGAATACTGAGTAAGAATAAGTCCTACCAAGAATCTTTAAGAATATGCTCTGCTAAATGTTTGTAAAGTGTAAGGAGAGAGGCGCCGGGCGCAGTGCTCACGCCTGCAATCCCAGCACTGGGGAGGCCAAGGCGGATGGATCTTGAGGTCAGGAGTTGGAGACCAGCCTGGCCAATACGGAGAAGCCCTGTCTCTACTAAAAATACAAAAATTAGCCGGGTGTGGTGGCGCATGCCTGTAGTCCCAGCTACTCTGCAGGCTGAGGCAGGAGAATCGCTTGAACCCAGGAAGCAGAGGTTGCAGTGAGTCAGATCGTGCCACTGCACTCCAGCCTGGGTGGCAGAGTGAGACTCCATCTCAAAAAAAAAAGTATAAGGAGAGAAATAACTTTATCAGACAAAACAAGTACAGATCCTAAGATGTCTGTAAAATGATCCTTTCTGGTCTCAAAGAGATGTTGGCCATTATTTTCTGATCCGTGTTTAAAATACAGACAAAATAGAACACGAACGAGAAAAGTTAACCAAAGAAGTATTCTTCTCTCACCAATGAAAACTTTTAAGAAATATATGTTTTCTATATATTGGAACTTAAAGAAAACATTTATAAAAATACGTCATTTTTAGTGATTGACGAGCAAACTTGGGTTCATTTAAAACAGATTCCTCTTTTGTTAGTTACAGAAGAATCCTGTGTTTTTGTTGAAATGATCCTCCCAGTGGTTAGCAGCTGTTGAGAGCTTTACAGGGCTATTGTTAAGGGAATGAGAGAATCTGGTATAAAAAACTTCAAAGGAACTGTAAGCTCCCTGGGCCATTCATAAATAAATGACTAAATTTGGAATACTAATCTAATAATTGAATTTTTACTCATGTTCTGAATATTTAATATTTATTTCTATTATTTTCATGTCAAGATATTCTATTAAATCTAATTTAAAAGGATTTATATATAAATTGGCATCAGAATACAAATGTAAATACTTGTAATGAAATTTTGCAACTTTTTAATATTTTAACATAGTTTTCTATTTGTCTTTATTTCAAGTACCAGAATTATAAAATATCTAAGTAATTTATTTTTGTTGTTGTTTTAGGGCTTAAGGGTTAATTCACCCTGAGTATATTAATAAAAAGATCACTAAATGTTTTGTCACTTTATTTCAACATTACAATTAAAAAGCAATTTGCCAATTACATTTACTTTAATAAACAAGTGTAGCCCAGCCCTGAAACTTTAGAAAGTAGATTGAAAGTCTGGGCAAGGTGGCTCACGCCTGTAATCTCAGCACTTTGGGAGGCCAAGGTGGGCGGATCATGAGGTCAGGAGTTCAAGACCAACCTGACTAACATGGTGACACCTTGTCTCTACTGAAAATACAAAAATTAGCCAGGCGTGGTGGTGCACACCTGTAATCCCAGCTACTCAGGAGGCTGAGAGGCAGGAGAATCGCTTGAACCCAGGAGGCAGAGATTGCAGTGAGCTGATATCGCACCATTGCACTCCAGCCTGGGCGACAGAGCGAGACTCCATCTCAAGAAAAAAAAAAAAGTAGATTAAAAATTGTTGAAGAAAGAGACAACAGGTATGAAGTTGCCCTGAGAGAGTTTGGTCCCTAGAATAAGCTCTTTGTCAAAACAAGTTCACTTGAAGAAAGTAGACGATTTGAAACCACATGGAGATGAGAGAAAATGATTGACCAGTTCTATGCTGTGGAATAAATTCAGAATGTTCTCCAAGTTCTCTAATTGTGCCCAGTAGAGGATAAGACTTTCTAGTCTCTTCATAGGTTTTCCCCGTTTGAAAGAGGGATTTTACCAGCCCTCAAGGCTGTTTTGCTTTTCAACTAAGCACTGCACCATGATCACCCACCTACTGCCCAGGAAAGCCAGGGGCAGTGGCTGTGGCACCCTCGATTGGAAAGCTGGGTGGGCTGAGCCGTGGGAGGAAGCTCATGGCCAGGGCTTAGGTGGTGAGCCTGTGAGCCCGCCCTGCAGGGAGGTGTGGCTTTAGACCACCCAGCGGGATGGAGGCGGGTCTGCGGGAATCCATGACCATGCAAGGCCAGTGTTGTCATCCTCAATGACAGAACAGAGAGATGCCAGGCCCCTGCTTGCCCTCTGACTGCAGGGAGGAAGGTTCTGATCCAGAGGAACCTTGGCACTGTCTGGATCTTGAAAATAGCATGGGGGATCCTGACTCCACTGATGGAGCAGTTTCCAGGGAGTGTGTGACCGCAGCTTGCCGCTGCCTCAGTTTCCTCACCTGTAAAATGGAACTGAAGGTCCCCTTTGTAGGAAAAGATGGCCAGGGGCAGACCTGTGTTACTTATAGTTAAATGATTACAAGCTTGCTTTGCTTTTTATACACTGAGATTTGTGCCACGGATCAAATACTGAATTAAGGAAACTCCAAACTATGGTGCAATAAAATAAAAGCAGAGATCAAGCAGTAACAGGAGGCCTCTAGTGAAGACTGTCTGAGAGCATCTCATAACTGCGGGACGCTGCGGTGTGGTTATAGAGCAGGAAGAACTGCTTTGGCCCACGATCTTTTCCCAACACAGAGTCTGCGTGAGGATCTCCTAAAGAGGGCTTATGCAAGAACTCTAGGAAGGAACGCAACCTCTGCTTACAAGACTCAGGTGGGTCTTTGCACATGGGAGCTTGCAGGACAGGAAAATCTTGCAGGGCAGAGACAACTGGAATGCCACAGGCTCTGCCTGTGTTCCCAGAATATGGAGTAATTCTGATTGCTGTGTCCACAGTGCTCAGGAGGTAAAAACCCCTTGATGCATTGTGTGTGCTCAGACCTTATGGTGCCTATCCATTGTGCCTCTTTTGCAAATGCACCTGGATAGACAATGGGTGGTAAAAACTCAGTGTCCTTAGTTAACGTTTCTTAGAAGAACCACATTTGCTATTGAATGCTGCAGACATATGCTCTTCCCCCGGCCATCTTCCTTCTCAACTACCCTCCCCACAGCCCGCAAGATTAACAAGATAATGCACCCAATAAAAAGTGTGTGGAGCCCAGAGCTCAGTGCCAATGCAGATCACCCCCCCAGAGAGTGCGTTGGACCCCTGGACCCATGCTGTGAACTTCTACTCTTGTCCCTGTCTTATTTCTTTTCTCACTCCCTCATCACCGCCAGGACACGGGGCACCCATGAACAGGGTTGGGCTGCATCCCAACACCCTTGCTATGCACGGTGTGCCAAAGAGGACACACACTCCGGGCACTTTCCAGCCCTCTGCACAACTGGCCTCAGGGTGTCAGCCACCTGCCCCTAAGTGGGGAGCACCTCTCGGTATCAGTGGAGGTGAAGCCCAGCCAGCAGAGGGCAGTGGGCAGCCTGAAGGCAGAGGAGCCCCCACTGCCCACCCAACCAGCTGCAAAATCCCACCAGAGCATCTTCCAAACTTGGGGGTTCCCAGAGCATCCCTGCTTCCTAAGAATGAAGCCCTGGAACAAGGCCAGGTAGGGGAGAGGGAAGGAAATCTCTGCCACTTCGGAACTTTTCTTAATTCCAGAGACAGGGTCTCACTCCGTTGCACAGGCTGGCGTGCAGTGGTGCTACGATGACTCACTGCAGTCTCAAACTCCTGGGCTCAACCCATCTTCCTACCTCAGTCTCCTGAGTAGCTGGGATAACAGGCACAAGCCACCAGTCCCAGCTAATTTTTTTTTGTAGAGGAGGGGTTGCACCATGTTGCCCGGGTCCCCTGCAAACTATTTGATCACCAACATCAGTGTCATCAGCAGCCCATTCGCCTCTGTAATGTGGATCTCATATCTCCTGTGTTACTCTGGGTAGGAGCATCAGGCAGCACTCTGTTGTCCGGTGCTGGGGGGGTGAATGTGCCCTGCAAATTCACGGGCTGGAAACTCACTCCCTGGTGCAACAGTACAGAGAGGTGGGCCCGACAGTAGGCCCTGTCCTCATGGGTGGATTTGTGCAACAATAAAAGGTCTTGGAGCCAGACACATTGGCTCACACCTATAAACCCAGCCTTTTGGGAGGCCGAGATGAGAGGATCACTGACATCCAGGAGTTCAAGACCAACCTGGGCAACATAGTGAGACCCTATCTCTACAAAAAATAAAAAATTAGCTGGGTGTGGTGGCGTGTGCCTGTAGTTTCACCTATTTGGGTGGCTGAGGGAGGAGGATCACATAAGCCTTGGAGTTTGAGGCTGAAGTGAGCCGTGAATGTGCCAGTGCACTCAGTCTGGGTGACAGAGTGAGACCCTGTCTCCAAAACAAAGTGAGTGGGACCTTGGGTGTGGGATCCCCTCCACCTTCTGCCCTGTGAGGACACAGCCTGCTTTCCCTCTCTCCCTCCAGAGGATGCTTGGACTCCCAGCCTCCACGGCTTTTAGAAAGAAACCTCTGCTTTCTATAAATTACCCAGTCTCAGATATTTTGTTATAACAAGCAGATTAAGACACCTGATCCTCTTTGTTTGTTTATTGTTTTTACCTGATCCTCTTTGTTTGTTATTTTTTTGGGACAGGGTCTCACTCTGTCACCCAGGCTAGAGTGCAGTGGTGCAATCTCAGCTCATTGCAACCTTCAACCTCCTGGGCTCACGTGATCCTGCTGCCTCAGCCTCCTAAGTAACTGGAACTATAGGCACATGACACCATGTTAAGCTAATTTTTACATTTTTGTACAGGGGAATTTCACTGTGTTGCCCAGGCTGGTCTGGAACTCCTGAGCTTAAATGATCCTCCCACCTAAGCCTCCCAGGGTGCTGGGATTACAGGTGTGAGACACCACACCCCCAAGTGGTCTCGTCTAAAATGTGTTCAGTGGCGGGGTGTGGTGGCTCATGCCTGTAATCCCAGCACCTTGGGAGGCCGAGGCGGGCAGATTACTTGAGGTCAGGAGTTTGAGACCAACCTGTACAACATGGTGAAACCCTGTCTCTACTAAATATACAAAAATTAGCCAGGCATGGTGGCAGGTGTCTGTAATTCCAGCTACTTGGAGGCTGAGGCAGGAGAATCACTTGAACTCAGGAGGCAAAGGTTGCAATGAGCTGAGATCACACCACTGTACTCCAGCCTGGGATGACAGAGTGAGACTCCATTTAAAAAGAAAAATGTGTCCAGTGCTGAGAGTTAGAAGAGAGTGGCCAAGCTAAGGGTGTGTGCCCTGTCCCCTTTCCCTAGCCACCCTGGCATTCACTTCTCAGCTGTCTCCTCAATTCTGGGAGTCTGCTGGGCTCTGCTACCCAGGCTGGAGTGCAATGGTGAGTTTGATACGGTTTGGATCTGTGTTCCCACCCACATCTCATATTGAAATGTAGTCCTCAATGTTGGAGGAGGGGCCTGGTGGGAGGTGGATCATGGGAGTGGATTTCTCATGAAGGGTTTATCACCATCCCCTTGGTCCTGTCCAGGTGATAGATCTGGTTGTCTGAAAGTATGTGGCACTTCCCTCTCACTCTCTAGCTCCTGCTTTACCTCTGCCCTGAGTATAAGCTCCCTGAGGCCTCCCCAAGAAGATGCTCATGCCACACTTCCTGCAGAGCCTGCAGAATCATAAGTCAATCAAACCTGTTTATAAATTACTCAGTCTCAGGTAATTTCCCGTTTACAACCCCTATCACAACTTACACTGACCATCTACAACATGTTTGGACTTTCTGACTTGTCTTATTCTTCTCTCTTTTCTAGTCATTTTACTTTAGGATATGAATTTACCACATAATATCCTTTCTTATATAAAATTATTTTCTTTTCTTCATATCCTTACCAAAAATATATCTTCATACACAAAACTTTTTTGATTAATCTCTCCCCTACTTAGTTTCTTTTTACCTTTCTTCATAACTTTTAAACAATTTTGAAATTACATAAAATTATTTTTTTCTCTCAATAAGAACACAATTTACAGACTTACATATTAATTAGAATCCCTATTCTCAGCAACCTTAAATTTTAGTGAAAACCCAGGAAGCAAGAAATCTTGAACTATCAGAAGTTATTTTGTAGATGAAAACCATTCCATAATTTTTAGAAACACATTTTCCCATAGCACAATCTTTTCTCAATGTAGTCTCACTACATTGGCTAGGCTGGTCTTGATTTCCTGGACTCAAATGACTCTCCTGTCCACTTATAAGCATTTATCTCATTTACATATACCCAGGTTTTTCCAGTTTATCTAGATTACTTCTGAAAACTGAGATATTACACAAAGCTAGTCATGATTTTAAGTTATTTTCCTGTTAATAATTTTTCAAAGACAGGGTCTCACTGTATTGCCCCAGCTAGGGTGCCATGGCACAACTACAGCTCACTGCAGCCCCACTGAGCCCAAGCAATCTTCCCACCTTACCTTCCCAAGTAACTTGGACTACAGACATATACTACCACACCCAGTGAATTTTTTAAGTTTTTTGTAGAAATGGGGTCTCACGACATTGGCCAGACTGTCTTGATTTCCTGTGCTCAAGTGATCCTCCTGCCTCAGCTTCCCAAAGTGTTGGGATTATAGGCATGAGCCGCTGTGTCCAGCCCTTGTTAATCATTTTTAAAGTCTGTGAACATTAGATGTTCACCTAAGTAAGAATTTTTAAATTAAACACATGGGCATTTTGCCAATAACTCAGAAGATTCAGCTGTTTTCATTGAATCAACAATCTTAAGTCTTATTCATCAAAAAAAAAATCACACACAGATTATTCCAGCTTTGTCTGGGTTTATAGTCTCATAACGTTTGTACCAAACCCTGACAGCTTAAAACATTTAGCAGAGGCAAATGTAAAACTTACTTGCCCAGGCAAATGTGTATACTGATGATTCCAAAGACATTTTTATTTTTCTTTTGCCAATAAATTTAAATCCAGCTCATTTATTAAAGATTACTAAATTCATGTGGACTCGAAAGGTATTTGGACTTAATTTATGAGTACTCATCTACTTATAAGCCAATGTGATAGCCTTCTAGACACAACACATAATACATGCACATATACATAAACACATTGAAAGAGGTATACATACACACACAAACATAGATCCAATAACTCTCACCTTGGAACTCCTGCCAGGAGGGAGCATCACAGACTCACTGACCTATAAAAGATAGCTGGATCCAAGTTATTTCTGACAAAATTGGAACCTGTTCACATGGCTAAGCTTTGTTTGCCCTGAAAGGTAATCCAAGGAAAGCTGTGGAACAAAATTTTGGATAAACCAGTGTTCATGGCTGTAAGGCCCGTTGCCTTGCTGGGAGCTCGGACGCACCCCCCCTCCTTTTTTTCCTTTTACAAGCCCCAAACAAGCTCAGACATGCTCAGGCATGTTCCCTTCTCCCTTGCTTGCACAGCCTGGTTTTCTCTTAAAGAGCCCAGTATGCAAACAAGGTGCTGCAACCATAGCTTCTTAATAACCAATAGCAGCTAAGCCCTAACAACCAATAGCAGCTAAGCCTTAACAACCAATAGCAGCCGAGTTTTAACAACCAATAGCAGTCGAGTTTTAACAACCAATAGCAGCTAAGCTTTAACAACCAACAACAAGCCAAGTCCTAGGTCAAGGCTTGTAACTTACCCAATAGCAGTCTTGCTCTCCCACAACCAAGCCAGCTGTTTCACTCCCTATAAAAACCCTCGGTCTAAAAATAGACTTTCTAAAAATAGCCCAAGTCACTCCCTATAAAACCCCCTGTCAGCGCGAGGTCTGTGTGAGTTTTCCAGCCCCTCCTGTCTGGACCATAGAACCTCACCTGGGAGCCTGAATAAATTCCCTTGCATTGGATTATTTTGGTGTTGGCCTCAGTTTCTTCATTTTAGCCTCGGAAACAAACCTTACAATGGCAGTTTTGATTTTAAAACTTCTTTCTTCCCTGCAGTTTCAAATAGGTTTCCAGTGTTTATATTTTAGCTGGAACTGGCTGAACTGCATAAGAAAAACAAAATTTCCAAGTAAAACAGTAAGTTTTATCTCAACACCAGTAACTTAACAGCAGATTCAAAGCAGGCAGAAAAGAAAGGGGAAAAATAAAGAGCTTTAGAAGACTCGAACTCTACAGCTGCAGGCTAACCATGTGAGTGAGCTCTAAATTTTCCTTATTGTAGTTTGCCCATTGTTTTAAAATATGCACAAAATGGGCCACAATATGGAACCAGCTGGAGTCTCAGTCTAGAAAAGAGTTTACATGCTTTTTCCACCAACAAAATTTGACACAGATACAGGAACTACTGTGGATTCCCAAAGAGGATGACAAAATCAAAGGAAATTGCTGGAATCTATTTCTCCCCTAGTGATATGGTTTGGCTCTGTGTCCCCACCCAAATCTCATCCTGAATTGTACTCTTATAATTGCCACATGTTGTGGGAGGGACCCGGTGGTAGATAATCTGAATCATGGGGGCGGTTTCCCCCATACTGTTCTCAAGGCAGTGAATAAGTCTCACGAAATCTGATGGTTTTATCAGGGGGGTTTCTGCTTTTGCATCATCTTCATTTTGTCTGACCACCACCTTGTAAGACGTACCTTTCACCTCCTGCCATGATTCTGATGAGGTCTCACCAGCCATGTGGAACTGTAAGTCCAATTAAACCTCTTTTTCTTCCCGGTCTTGGGTATGTCTTTATGAGCAGAGTAAAAATGGGCTAATACACCTAGTGAGGAGAGGAGCAGCCTATCTGGCTGCTTTCTGACAATCAGATGGACCTGGTCTTGGCCGTTGGGATGGAGACTGTGGCTAAGCACCCTCTGAAGAAGGTGCAACACTAAACACAGACACAAGCACAAACAGATCCCTGCAGAGGGTAGACTGCAGCAAAGTCCTGAGGTCCCGTCCCAAACCCAGACATCACCACAGAGTGACCTGCATTAGGTCCAAATGACACGGAGGCCCAGGCAGCACCACAGAGTGACCTGCATTAGGTCCAGATGACACAGAGGCCCAGGCGGCACCACAGAGTGACCTGCATTAGGTCCAGATGACACAGAGGCCCAGGCGGCACCACAGAGTGACCTGCATTAGGTCCAGATGACACAGAGGCCCAGGCGGCACCACAGAGTGCCAACGCTAGCTGCAGACAGCTAAAGCCCCAGATGATAGACACAGAGGATCTCCGGGTGCACTTCAGTTGACATCCCACATGCTGCTTCTCTCCCATCAGCAGAGCGTGAGAGCTGCTATCATGAAGCAGGAAGGAGAAAAACTCCCAAGACAAAGGCAGTCTCGGCAGCTGCTAGGATTCCCTAAGGTCCTAGTCCTGGGGTCAGTTGGCCATGCGCAGCTGGCACTGGCATTTGCAAGCGGCTGCTGTCCTGCCTGGTAGCAAGAGTGGGTAAGCCCTGGGACTGCTATGGCCAATTTCTGCATTCACTGGAAAGCAGGAACACAGGCTGAGCCACTCACAACACAGTGCCTCACACAAGGCACCAGATTTGTAACCAGCTCAAGCCTGGCTGCTCAAAGACCAAAAACATGAGGAGGGAGGTGTGGTGGAAGGAAAGCAGTTTATTAAACAAATGCCAGCTGTTAGAGACAGAATGCTTGTTCATAAGTACTGCAAGGAAAAATTAGCATTCAGACAAAAAGTTCTCTCAGCAAAGCAGTTTTACTTTCTGCAGAAAGGGTACTCCTCTTAGCCATCTTGCCACAAGAGTACAATGAACAAGGGAAGGGCAAGCACATTTATTCCTTAAGCACGGGTTCTTACTGCTGTGTCAGATCTCTGTTGGTTGGAACCAAATCTTACAATCTAAACTAAAACCCAATTGGCTAACAACTTTAAACTTTTCTAAATAGGTAAAGGCAATGGAGCACAAATGATAGAGGAAGTCCAAGAAGGAGGGGCATAGGCTGTGAGCTGGGACATGCCTGAGAGCACGTTCAGCACAGATATCTTGGTTAAAGTACAAGGACATAGAATGTATTTATATCCTTATGTCTAACATTCTTTAACAAGAAGGGAAACTTTGCAGAGGAACTTTTTACTTTCTACACTAGCAGATGGGACATGGCTGTGTTCATGTCTCTGAGAAACCCTCTGTTTTTGTGGCTGAGTGAGGGATCTAGGAAGGAAAACTTGGTGTGGGAAACAAGTGGGAGTGGTGCAGGAGGATGCAGGACCACGTGTCCTGTTCCAAAGCTTATCTCAAGTGAAGGCCTGTCTGAAGGTCCAGTTTGTGCCATCCTGACTTTGGGCTGGTAGTGATGGGCTCACTGTTCCTAACTCCCCTGGAGCAGCAGGATCCAGAGCTGGGTCTCTGTGCCTGGTTTGCTTCAAAATTAGACCCTGAAATTTCTGTCTCTCTTTCTCTCTCTCTTTTTTTTTTTTAGATGGAATCTTCCTCTCGCCCAGGCTAGAGTGCAATGGTGCAATCTCAGCTCACTACAACCTCTGCCTCCTGGGTTGAAGTGATTCTCCTGCCTCAGCCTCCAAGTAGCTGGGATTATAAGCACCTGCCACCAAGCCTAGCTAATTTTTGTATTTTTAGTAAAGATGGGGCTTCACCATGTTGGCCAGGGCTGTTCTTAAACTCCTGACCTCAGGTGATCTGCCTGCCTCGGCCTCCCACAGTGCTGCTATTACAGGAGTCAGCCACCGCACCTGGCCTGTAAATGTTTTTTCATCAGAGTTGATTCTCTCCTGGATCGGGAAAAAGGTCCAGCAAAGCAAGGAGACTCTTCAGAATGCAGATTTCCCCCACAATAGCCTTGCAGGACTATTTTAAGATATGGCAAAGAAATAAAATTTGGGGTAAAATACTTCAATTTCATCCAGGGTCTTTATCTGCCATGAAATGCTCTACTAGAGGCAGGCTGGAATTTGGCATCATTGCTACGAAGAGTCAGCTTTGTCTTTTTTTTTTTTTTGGAGACAGAGTCTCGCTCTGTCACCCAGGCTGCAGTATAGTGGCACAATCTCGGCTCACTGCAACCTCCGCCTCCCGGGTTCAAGCAATTCTCCTGCCTCAGCCACCCGAGTAGCTTGGATTACAGGCGCCCGCCACCATGCCTGGCTAATTTTTGCATTTTTAGTGGAGTCGGGGTTTCACCATGTTGGCCACACTGGTCTTGAACTCCTGATCTCAAGTGATCTGCCTACCTTGGCCTCCCAAAGTGTTGGGATTACAGGCGTCAGCCACCTCACCCGGCCTGGCTTTGTCAGTCTTAAGGTCTGTGTTGATGTTCATGATGGTCAAGTGGGCCTGAATTTCCAAAGGGAGGACAGTGTAATGAGGCATGTCCAACCCCACGCCCCACATCTGACCCTTCCCATCATGACCTAAACTAGTTTTTTTGTTTTTGTGTTTGAGATGGAGTCTTGCCCCATCACCCAGACTGGAATGCGATGGCATGATGTTGACTCACTGCAACCTTTGCCTCCCCAGTTCAAGTGATTCTCCTGCTTCAGCCTCCTAAGTAGCTGGGATTGCAGGTGTCCACCACCATACCCGGCTAATTTTTTCTACCTTTAGTAGAGATGGGGTTTCATCATGTTGGCCAGGCTGGTCTCGTGATCTGCCTGCCTCAGCCTCCCAAAGTGTTGGGATTACAGGCGTGAGCCACTGCGCCCGACCCCTGAACTAGTTTTTCTGGTTAACTAGGGAACGCCCGTGGCCCAGAGGAGGGGTCCATTCAGATGGTTGTGGGGCTTAGAATTTTATTTTTTGGCCAGGTGTGGTGACTCATATCTGTAATCCTAGCAATTTGAGAGTCTGAGGCAGGTGGATTGCTTGAGCTCAGGGGTTTGAGACCAGCCTGGGCAACATGGCAAAACCCCAGCTTTACAAAAAATACAAAAATTAGCCACACATGCTGGTGTATGCCTGTAGTATCAGCTACTTGGGAGGCTGAGGTGGGAGGATCACTGGAGCCAGGGAAGTTGAGACTGAGGTGAGCAGAGCTGGCACCACTGCACTCCAGCCTGAGTAACAGAGCAGGACCCTGTCTCAATAAGTAAATAAATAAAAATTTGGGAGCCAGGTGCAGTGGCTCATACCTGCAATCCCAGCACTTTAGGAGGCCATCACAGGCAAATCACCTGAGGTCAGGTGTTTGAGACCAGCCTGGCCCACATGGCGAAACCCTTTCTCTACTAAAAATACAAAAATTAGCCGGACATGGTGGCATGCACCTATAGTCCTAGTGGGAGACTGAGGCAGAATTGGTTGAACCCAGGAGGTGGAGGTTGCAGTGAGTCAAGATGGCATCACTGCACTGCAGCCTGGGTGACACAGCGAGACTGCCTCAAGAAAAAAAAAAGGCTGTTGGTTTGGGTTTATACCACACTTCACTCAAAAGTGCAGAAATTAAGCTGGCTGGGGCACAGTGGAGCACAGACTCTGGATCCACCCTAGGAAAGGAAAATAAATCTCAAAACCCCACAATCACTGAGTCAAAGGACAAAGTCAAGCTGGGAACTGCTTCAGGCAAATCTGCCTCCCATCTTATTCCTAAATAAGATAGGTACAAATAAATGTTTTTAAAGCTACACACCTCCCTCACAATTTGCACACAGGGAAATTCCCTGTGGGCCTCGAGATCTTTACCGAAAACAGTTCTGCTGAATTTCACCCTGGCAAAGCAAACTGATAGCTTCCCTTCACAGGTGCGGGACGAAGGACTGAACTGAAAGTCATCCCTCTGCTCACCTGGACAAATGGATATCTGACTGCTTCCTTTGCTCTATTGCTGATGTAGAAATGCAGATTCAGTGAGCCAGACTGAAGCATAAGCAACTATTCAGCTACCCGCGTCTCACAGGTGTGATAAATTGTGTATTCAGTGAAAGGCTGATCAGAGACTCAAAAGAATGCAACCTTCGGTCTCTTCTCTACCTGTGACCTGTAAGCCATCTCCTGGAACTGTCCTGCCTTTCTGGACTGAACCAAGGTACACTTTGCACGTGTTGATTGACGGTTCATGACTCCCAAGCTGCACCCCAACTTCCCTGAGCACTGTAGTCAGGACTTGCCAGGGCTGTGACACTGGCGTGTCCTTAGCCTTGGCAAAATAAACTTTCTACATTTCTTTGAGTCCTGTCTGAGATGCTTTTGGGTTCACAACCCCCACCCTCACCCCTACCCACGAGGACAGCCGGCCGCTTGCCAACCCTTCTGCTCTTCCACGCGGGAGAGGGCCCCTCTCCTCTATGGCACGCGTGGCGGCACTCTAGCAGCCAGGTGGCTTCTCTATGGGCTTTTCCGGCGTAGACCGGAAGTTGCGCCCTCTGCCCCGGAAGCACTCTGGTGGGTGGGTGCCTGCCAACAGCAGAGGCGCCATGGCCGCGGCGGCGGTGTCCGAGTCTTGGCCAGAGCTGGAGCTGGCTGAGCGGGAGCGGCGGCGCGAGCTGCTGCTGACCGGGCCTGGGCTGGAGGAGCGAGTGCGGGCGGCGGGTGGGCAGCTGCCGCCGCGGCTCTTCACCTTGCCGCTGCTGCACTACTTGGAAGTGAGCGGCTGCGGGAGCCTGCGCGCGCCGGGGCCAGGCTTGGCCCAGGGCCTGCCTCAGCTGCACAGCCTCGTGCTCCGGCGCAACGCGCTGGGGCCCGGCCTAAGCCCCGAGCTTGGGCCGCTGCCTGCCCTTCGGGTGCTCGACCTGTCGGGCAACGCGCTGGAGGCGCTGCCGCCGGGCCATGGCCTGGGCCCCGCCGAGCCGCCGGGCCTCCCGCAGCTGCAGAGCCTCAACCTCAGCGGCAACCGGCTGCGCGAGCTGCCCGCCGACCTGGCGCGTTGCGCCCCGCGCCTGCAGACCCTCAACCTCACAGGGAATTGCCTGGACTCCTTCCCCGCCGAGCTCTTTCGCCCCGGCGCGCTGCCTCTGCTCAGCGAACTGGCGGCTGCTGACAATTGCCTCCGAGAACTCAGCCCCGACATCGCCCACCTGGCCTCGCTCAAGGTCAGCGGGGGCTGCCCGGGCGGGGGGGGATGGGGCCTTGGAGTAGCCCTGGAGAAGGAACCCCCCTCGGGGACGAGCCCTTCCTAGTGACGCCCCGCGGGGCACTGGGCCCAGGGAATTCCTACAGGCGGAAAGGAGCCAGCTGCGTGGGCATCACCCCTGGGAAGCAGTCCCTGCCTCCCAAGTCCCCCTCCTCCTGGCCACACCAACATACTAGGTGGCCTATGAACTTCCCCGAATTCTGTTAACTGGACTTTTACTGTGGCACGCTCTTCTGTGATTTTTAGCGAACTTGGTTTCTCCCGTACGTCAAGGGTAGAGAGACCTGTTTTTTTTTTTGTATCTAATATCTGTGAAGTGACTTGGGAGTGAGCCTTGTGGGGAAGGGGGCACCCTGGATTTTGCATAATGCCCCATGCTGTGATCTCGAATGTTACATATTTCATGACACCCCAGTAACAGCTTTCCAAGGTAGAGGTGGTCGTTCCTGTTTTACAGAAAGCCAAAGGGCCTGCCCAGAGTAAGCAGCAAGGAACTTGGGTTTTTCTCCAGACTCTATATTCTAGGGTCTGTTTACTAATTAGTCTTGCATCCCCAGGATAATGCTTGGCCTATAACCGGTGCCTATTAAATCTGTTGCCTAAAAGATAGGAGGGAAGCCACATGGCAGAACTGCGACCTCAAGCATCCAGCCACATGCTCCCTGCATTTTCTCTTTTGGTTTCATCCTTAAGGCAGCCCTGCATTTCTTCCTCCATTTTTCATCTTTGAATTATGCAGACATTCACTCTAGCAGCTTACCTATTTGCTGTAGCAATTAAGACATTGCAACTCATTTTTACAAGTAACATATCTGTATAAAGACAAACGCTGGCCAGGCGCGGTGACTCATGCCTGTAATCCCAGCACTTTGGGAAGCTGAGGTGGGTGGATCACTTGAGGTCAAGACCAGCCTGGCCAACGTGGTGAAACCCTGTCTCTGACCACTGGGTTCTTTTTGCCACTGCCCAGATAGAGCTGATTTATCAAGGTGGGGATTGCAGGAAAGAAAGTTTTATACATGTAGAGCCAGCTGAAGGGGAGACTGGAGTTTATTATTCAGTCAGCTTCCCCCAAAATTCGGAGGTTTTTCAAGGATAGTTGGGGGTACGGAAGGGTGACTAGGCAGTGGGTGCTTGCTGCTGATTGGTTGGGGTGCAGTCATGGGGTGTGGGAAATGATTCTCCTGCTCACTGAGTCACCTCTGGGTGGGGCCACAGGAGCTCTGTTGGTTTCTCGTAGAGCCATTGCCCAGACATGCAAAAAACCTGAAAAGACATTTCGGAAGGCCAATCTTAGGTTCCACAGTAGAGATATGTTATCTGCAGGAGTAACTGGGGAAGTCGCATATCTTGCGACCTCCAGAATAATGGTCTGTCGTCATTTATGTCTAGGTCTTAGCAGAATTCAGGCTTCTCTGTCCTAGCTTGGTGGACTCTCATTAGCTTTACAAAGGCAGTTAAGTTTTAGGGAAGAGCTATTATTTAAACTGTAAATGTGTCCTAAAGTTAGGTGGGCCCAAGGCCAGGAATAGTTAAAGGTAGTTTGAAGGGCAAGGCTCGGTGGCTCACGCCTGTAATCCCAGCACTTTGGGAGGCTGAGGTGGGCAGATCACCTGAGGTTGGGAGTTTGAGACCATCCTGACCAACATGGAGAAACCCTGTCTCTACTAAAAATACAAAATTAGCCGGGCGTGGTGGCGCGTGCCTGTGATCCCTGCTACACGGGAGGCCGAGGCAGGAGAATCGCTTGAACTCGGGAGGTAGAGGTTGTGGTGAGCTGAGATTGTGTCATCACACTCCAGCCTGGGCAGTAAGAGCAAAATTCTGTCTCAAAAAAAAAAGTAGTTTCAAGGCTAAAGATGGAGATTGGTTAGATCAGATCTCTTTCACTACCGTAAATTTCTCACTGTTAGTTTTTGCAAAGACAGTTTCACTGACACTTTCCTTGGTCCTTGAGGCTGTAGGCGTCCCTCTAGGACTAAGCTATGGTGTTTGGTCCAGCGCTGTCTCCTCCCACCTTCCCACCTGACAGATCCTTTTGGTTTTCCAGAATGTTGATGTACTAGGTGTGTGTCTTCACATCGTGCCTTACATCATGTGAGTGAGTGTCCAGTCAGTTTCAGTGTTTCTCTTCAAAGTCACAGAAGTCTTCTCAGTACTCAGGTTTTTAAGATGTGTTGCATACAGCTCTGCAGCACCTGCGCAGTAAAGCAGTGCTCTTTATGGTGCCCAAAACCATGTCATTCAAGTCAAAGACTCTTGTTTTCTAGATGCCAAAAGAGGTGGCCAGCTTCCGTTTCCCCCGGGCCATTCTGTTCATCAGTTTGAGGCTTCCAGTGGCCATCAGGAGGGTCATGCCAGTGCTGTTGGAATCCCTTGTTGGACTCGGATGTCTTTTTGGGGGGTCTTTCTGAGGAATGGCTACCAGAACTGTGCCTAGCAATGTAGCTACACACACTGGAGTTTTGCACACAAAGGCAAATGGATTTGATGTTGTGGGGAGACGGGGCAGTGTAGAAAACAAGAAAATGGGCCGGGCGCGGTGGCTCACGCCTGTAATCCCAGCACTTTGGGAGGCTGAGGCGGGTGGATCACGAGGTCAAGAGATCGAGACCATCCTGGCCAACACGGTGAAACCCCATCTGTACTAAAAATACAAAAAAATTAGCTGGGCGTGGTAGCACGTGCCTGTGGTCCCAGCTACTAAGGAGGCTGAGGCAGAAGAATTGCTTGAACCCAGGAGGCGGAGGTTGCAATGACCCGAAATTGCGCCACTGCACTCTAGCCTGGCGGCAGAGCAAGACTCCATCTCAAAAAAAAGAAAAAAGAAAAAGAAAACGGAGCTCAGAAACGGAAGGCAGGCTGGGCGCAGTGGCTCATGCCTGGCATCCCAGCCCTTCAGGAGGCTGAGGCGGGTGGATCATTTGAACCTAGGAGTTTGAGACCAGTCTGGACAACATGGCGAAAACCTGTTTCTACAAAAAATACAAAAATTAGCTGGGCGTAGTGGTGTGCACATGTAGTCCCAGCTACTCAGGAGGCTGAGGTGGGGCAGTCGCTTGAACCTGGGAGGTTGAGGCTGCAGTGAGCTATGATCACCACTGCATTCCAGCCTGGGCGACAAAGAAAGGAGAGAGAGAGAGAAGGGGGAGGAGAGAGAAAGAGA